>CAWUFW010013812.1:0-240000 GCA_963921515.1 Calotriton arnoldi | reverse complement strand
AGTTTGGCAGCCTTCCAGACACAGTTCGAAGTGCCATAAGATATACAGGGCCATAGGACAGTCTATCCCCAGTACACTGCCAGGGATCCTGGGTGTGGCGGGCGCAGACGGGCTTGCCTTAGGTGCGTCTGCCCCACAGCCGTACTTAATAGGTCCAGTCGTACAACAACTGGACTACTACCTCCGTTGACCGGCGGCACCTAAAAATGGCTGTACAGTCCAATCGAAACTAGCGCCTCGCTTCAGAAAAAGTGCATGTGCAACATAAATAAGGACCCAACCTCTGATTTCTTAAAAGCAGTTGAACAAGCCCCAAAACTAAGCTTAGCAGAATTCTCTTGAAGAGGTGCCAGAGGAACACCCCACGGACACCTAAGTGTGGGTATCAAATTGGTTTCTGTTGCAGAAAAATCTTTTATATGATCTGCGAAACTTCAATCACCCCCGTCACCTTTTGGATTTTAACAATTCTGGCATATAGTCCTAGTCCAAATAGTTAACCCATTCATGCAGTTGTGCTTGGACTGCTGAGGCCACCTATTTTGGATTGCCCCGATGTCTACTAAAGACTGTAGAGTCCAGAATGCAGCACCAGACTTTTCGCCCGAAAGGACTCCTTCAGAATACATTTAGCTGTTTTCATAAATGTCCAAGTTGGATATCTGAAATGGATGAATTTTAAGGCTCTTAGATGCTACTGTCACATTCTGATACAATCCCAGAGACCGAGAGATTCATCATGTACTCACCCTAATGGATTTTTCTGTGGATGGTGTTTGTAATTCCATAGCCAGGGCAGGAGGAGTTGGAAAGAATGATGATTTAAGCTTCCAGTGACTTGAAGCAAATTTTATTCCAGATGAAATTCTGTAAAATTCTCATATTTGCGCTTTGGAAATAGCTGCCTTGTTCTATAGCCACAAATGGCCACGTGGATGCATGTTTTGCATGATACTTTCATTGCTCTTCACCAAATTGTGTGAAAATTTGTAAATAATTTCCCAACTGCCTTATGTAAGGAAGTGAGTTTCTGTGCAGTAACCCCCCCCCACTTTTTGCCAGACCACTGATGCACTTTGACTTGATGTGCCCTGGGTCCCTGCTGTAAGAAACTGGCTCTATATATACTGCACCAAAGTGAGGTACAGTGTGTATAGAGTCCAAGGGTCTCCAGAGGTTTGGCAGAGGTTAAAGTTAGATACAACCTTACTCTCTAAAGTGGTAGCTTGGTCGAGCAGTAAGGCAGTATCAGAGGATAGTGTAAAGCATTTCATGTACACACTCAGTCAGCAAATGAATCCACACACACAAGAACTGAACTCTAGGCCAATTGTTTTGTATTAAAAAATATACTGTTTTATTTTAGAACCACAGGTTTGCATAAAATACTTTCTCAAGATAAAGATGTTTGTTGAATACTCCCAGGTTCAGGATTGTACTGCTTACACCCTCAGCGACACAGGGGCGGCCGGGTGCAGAGAGTAGGCCCAATGTTAGCCTATGGCGGACAGTGGGCCTTTGGTTGGTGGCTGCTAGCAGGCAGGTCACACGGCTGTGGGAGCAAAGCTCCTGGTCGCTTACTCAGGGCAAGTGGGGAAGTCGAACAGGGTAGTTGGTGCACCCTCAGCGGCACTGGGGCAGCCGGGTGCAGTGGGCTTTTGGGCCGTCGGGCGCCCAATGTATTTCAATGGGAAAGCTGCGAAACGAACAAAGGCTGCAAACTCTGGGACGGTGATTCTTCAGGTGCGACCACCACTTCGAGAGGTAAGTTGGGAAGCTGTAGGTGGGGTAGACACCCAGGAGTTGGGCACAGGGGGCCGTGGGGCGCCGGGTGCAGGGGTGTCTTTAGGCGTCAGGAAATCTTGCCCTCTGCTGGTCGTGGTTGGAGGGGTCCCTGGTGTTGAGGCTGCAGGCGTCGTCGGGAGCGTCGAGGTGAGTCCTTGGGTGCTGGATTCTTGGTCAGTCGCCGGGGGGACGTCCTCATGGTCTTTGTCCACTTTAGCTCGGGCCGGGCTCTGCGGGTGCAGAGTGGGCAGGATCCGCCGTTTCAGGCCGGGGCCTGGGGTTGCAGATGTTTGAGCAGAGCCACTGCTCGTGGGAGTCCCGAGTCTTTGGTTGAGCAAGGCAGTCAGGTCCTCCGGGGTTTTTGAGGTTGCTGACCACTGGAGATGCCGGGGTTTAGCAGGAGCAGGTTCGAGGGTCGACAGGCCGGTAGGGCTGGGGCCAAGTCAGTTGGTGTCGTCCTTGTTAGCAGCTGCACGGCTGGTCTTCTTTCTTCTTCTTTCTTCTTGTTCTTCTTGTAGTTTCGGAATCGGGATCTGAGGAAGGAAGGTTAAGGGTGCCCCTAAATACTGAATTTAGGGGCGTTACAGGTAGGTAAAGGGCAGGGACCAATGGGTCCCTTCCCTGGGGTGGGTACACCCCCTACTCTGCCACTCTCCAGTGGGAGGGGGGCAGGAGCCTGTCCTTGTTTGGCTGGGTCCCCCCATCCTCAAGATGGCGGGGACTCGAGGTTGTGCTTCACCTCGCCTCCCCCACCTTAGGGGTGGAGTTGGCAGAGGTGGGCACACCTCTCTTCCTCACTTGGTTTTTCCTGCCGGGTCTCCCACCCAAAGTGGGGGGGGTAGAACCAGTGGGGACCAGTTGCTGAGTACAGCAAGTGGTCTGGAGAGGCTCACAAAGGGCGGAATGCCTTTGAAGCTTCTCCTTCGTGAACCCTGCCCATCCTGGGGGAGGAGGCTTGGCACCTCGTCCCAGGATGTGCATTGTTTCAGGCTCCCGAGAGCGGCAAGCTCCCGACCCAGGGGTCCAGAAACATGTCTGGTGGTGGCAGCCTCGGCAGCCACTCAGTTAGGTCACTGGGAGTTGGTCGAGTTTCAGGGGGCATCTCTAAGATGCTCTCTGTTGTGCATTTTACATTAAATCCCACACTGGCATCAGTGTGGGTTTAATGTGCTGAGAAGTTTGATACCAAACTCCCCAGTCTTCAGTGTAGCCATTATGGTGCTGTGGAGTTCGTAATGACAACCTCCCAGCACCATATACTCTTAATGGCAGCACTGCACTTGCAGTGCCCAGGAATGGACCTGGGTACTGTAGGGGTACAGGGCTCATGCACCTGTACCCTCACCACTGGCATAGGGCACCCAGCTAGAGTGGTGACAGATGTATGCCAGGGCAGTGGTTTGTGGGCATGGCGCACAGGGATGTGTGCCATGTCGACTCTTCACTTTGTTCTGCACCAAGACACGCAGCCTGCATCGGCAGTGTGTGTGTCAGGGTCCAGGGCCTCCAAGGGTGGCACAACAAGTGCTGCAGCCCTTGGAGGCCTTCTCTGGTCACAGTGCCCTGGGTACCAGTGGTACCATTTACCAGGGGCTTACCTGTGGCCAGAGATGCCAATTGGGTTTAGGCTTCAATGCAGTTTAAGGGAAGGAACACAGGCCCTGGGTACCTGATTGACTGAGTGTGCCCTGGGCTCCTGCCAAAGCACATCAGCAATTCAGCAAAAAGTGGGGGCATACCATGCAAGAAAGAGGGCACTTTCTCACAATTGTCCCTAAATATGAGGAGGGTGATGATATCACCAAGTGGGCACTTTCTCTGTAGCCCCCCCCAACGAAAGGTGATGAGACTAACCTTGCCCTTGGGAGTCTTCATTGTCTAAGTGGAAGAACCTGGAAAGTCCATCTGCATTGGCATGGGCAGTCCCAGGTCTGTGTTCCACTTCAAAGTCCATTCCCTGTAGGGAGATGGACCACCTCAAAAGTTTTGGATTTTCCCCTTTCATTTGCATTAGCCATCTGAGAGGTCTGTGGTCAGTCTGAACTAGGAAGTGAGTACCAAATAAGTATGGTCTCAACTTCTTCAGGGACCAAACCACAGCAAAGGCCTCCCTCTCAATGGCACTCCAACGCTGCTCTCTGGGGAGAAGCCTCCTGCTTATAAAAGCAACAGGTTGGTCTTGGCCTTCATCATTGGTCTGGGATAGGACCGCTCCTATCCCTAGCTCAGGCATCAGTCTGCACTATGAACTAATTGGCATAATCTGGAGCTTTTAGAATTGGTGCTGAGCACATTGCTTCTTTCAGGGTGTCAAAAGCCTTTTGGCAACTAACTGTCCAGTTAACCTTTTTGGGCATCTTCTTGGAGGTGAGTTCTGTGAGGGGAGTCACAATGGACCCATATCCCTTCACAAACCTCCTGTAGTACCCAGTCAAGCCAAGGAATGCCCTGACTTGTCTGGGTTGTTGGAGCTGCCCAGTCCAGGATGGCCTGGATCTTGGGCTGTAAGGGCCTCCACCAACAAGGTGGCCCAAGTACACCACAGTGCCCTGCCCTATCTGGCATTTGGATGCCTTGATAGTTAGACCTGCAGTTTGCAGGGCTTTTAAAACCTTCCCAAGGTGGACCAGGTGATCCTGCCAGGTGGAGCTAAAGACAGCAATATCATCAAGATAAGCTGCACTAAAGGACTCCAACCCAGCAAGGACTTGATTCCCAACCTCTGGAAGGTGGCAGGGGAATTCTTTAAAACGAAGGGCATAACAGTGAACTGATAGTGCCCATCAGGTGTGGAGAATGCTGTTTTCTCTTTTGCTCCTGGTGCCATGCCAATCTGCCAGTACCCTGCAGTTAAGTCAAAGGTACTTAAGAATTTGGCTGCACCCAATTTGTCTATCAACTCATCTGCTCTTGGGATAGGGTGAGCATCTGTCTTGGTGACAGAGTTGAGCCCTCTGTAATCCACACACAACCAACCTCATTTCTCTCTTTCCATCCTGTGGGTGAGGTTTGGGTACCAGAACCACTGGGCTAGCCAGGGGCTCTGAGGGTTCAATAACCCCTAACTTCAGCATCTTGCTGACCTCAGCTCTGATGCTTTCCTGGACTTGGTCTGACTGTCGATAGATTTTGTTTTTGACAGGTGCACTGTCACCAGTGCCCACATCATGGATACACCAGTTTGTCAGACCAGGGGACAAGGAAAAGAGCTTAGCATACTGTTGCAAGACTTGCTTGCAGTCAGTCTGCTGTTGGGCAGAGAGGGTGTCTGAAAAGATAACTCCATCCACTGACCCATCTTTTGGGCTGTATGAGAGGAGGTCAGGGAGAGGTTCACTCTCTGCTTCCTGCTCCTCATCAGTCACCATCAGCATGGTGATGTCAGCCCTGTCATTGTAGAGCTTTAGGCGGTTCACATGGATAACCCTTTTGGGTGTCCTGCTTGTGCCCAGGTCAACTAAGTAGGTGACCTCACTCTTTCTCTCCAGGATAGGGTAAGGGCCACTCCATCTGTCCTGGAGTGCCCTTGGTGCCACTGGCTTCAAAACCCACACCTGTTGCCCAGGTTGAAATTCAACCAGTGCAGCTTTTTGGTCATACCAGTGCTTCTGAAGCTCCTGGCTGGCCTCAAGGTTCTTGGATGCCTTTCCCATGTACTCAGCCATTCTGGACCTTAGGCCAAGCACATAGTCCACAATATCTTGTTTGGGTTCTTGGAGAGGCCTCTCCCAGCCCTCCTTTACAAGACAAAGTGGTCCCCTCACAGAATGGCCAAACAGAAGTTCAAATGGTGAGAAACCTACTCCCTTCTGTGGCACTTCTCTGTAAGCAAAAAGCAGACATGGTAAGAGGACATCCCATCTCCTTTTGAGTTTCTCAGGGAGCCCCATAATCATGCCTTTCAATGTCTTGTTAAATCTCTCAAGGCCATTAGTTTGTGGATGATGGGGTGTAGTAAACTTGTACTGCGCCCCACACTCCTTCCACATGTGTTTCAGGTAAGCAGACATAAAGTTAGAACCTCTGTCTGAAACCACCTCCTTAGGAAACCCTACCCTGGTGAAGACACCAATGAGGGCCTTGGCTACTGCAGGAGCTGTAGTAGTCCTAAGTGGAATTGCTTCAGGGTACCTAGTGGCATGATCCACTACCACTAGTATGAATTTGTTCCCTGAGGCTGTGGGAGGTTCAAGTGGACCCACTATGTCCACACCTACCCTTTCAAAGGGAACCCCCACCACAGGTAGTGGTATCAGGGGGGCCTTTGGATGGCCACCTGTCTTGCCACTGGCTTGACAGGTAACACAGGAGCTGACAAACTCCTTCACCTTTTGGTGCATCTGGGGCCAGTAAAAGTGGCTAACTAGCCTTTCCCAAGTCTTGGTTTGGCCCAGATGTCCAGCTAGGGGGATGTCATGAGCTAAAGTTAGGAGGAACTCCCTGTACTTCTGTGGCACTACCACTCTCCTGGTGGCTCCAGGATTGGGGTCTTTTGCCTCAGTGTACAGTAATCCCTCTTCCCGATAGACTCTGTGGGTACCACTGACATCTCCCTTTGCTTCTGAAACAGCTTGCTGCCTCAGGCTTTCAAGAGTGGGACAGTCTTGCTGCCCCTGGCACAGCTCTTCCCTAGAGGGTCCCCCTGGGCCTAAGAGTTCAACCTGGTAAGGGTCAAGCTCCATGGGCTCAGTTCCCTCTGGGGTGTCCGAGTCCTCTCCCTGAGGAGAGGGGTCCTGATCCTTTGGCTGTATAGAAGCTGGTCCCCCAGTCTTCTTACCTTTTCTCTTGGTAGGTTGGGCCATTCTTTCAGGCTCCAACACTATTTCTTCACCCTGCCTTTTGCTCTGTGCTCTTGTTTTTACACACACCAATTCAGGGATGTCCAGCATTGCTGCATGGGTTTTTAGTTCAACCTCAGCCCAGGCTGAGGTTTCCAGGTCATTGCCAAGCAGATATGCAGCTGGTAGCTTTGGAGAGACCACTACCTGTTTCAGGCCAGTAACTCCCCCTCCCCCAGTCTAATGTCACCATAGCATGATTAGTGGTAACACTGACAGCATTGGTGACTGGGTAAGTACGCCCAATCAAATATTGCTCAGGGGAAACCAGTGTGTCTCTCACCATAGTGACACTGGCACCTGTATCCCTCAGAGCTTCTATCCTAGTTCCATTGATCCAAGGGTACTGTAAGTATTTCTTTAAGTTGGGTGGCCACACAGCTACAGTGGCAAACTCAACTTCCCCCTCTGAAACTAGAACTGCTTCAGTGTGCATCCTGATTTGCTCTGGGCACACTGTTGATCCCTTCTGTAGACTTGCCACCCCAGGAGTAGCTGTACTTGTGGGCTTAGGGGCCTTGTTGTGAGGGCAAGACTTGTCTACAGTTAAGTGTCCCAACTTCTTACAGTTGTTACACCTTTGTGGGATCAAAGTTCTTCCCCCTATAGGGCTGTGGCACATAGGGAGTAGTTTGGGACCCACCCCCCTGTACAGGTTTTTGGGGCCCTTTGGAAGACTGACTTTTTATCTTTGGGATTCTCACCACCTTTCCCCTGGGGAGGTTTTGTAACCACCTTCTTCTGGTCACCCCCAGTGGTTGTCCTTGTCACCCTAGTCTTGACCCAGTGGTCTGCCTTCTTTCCCAATTCTTGGGGAGAAATTAGACCTAGGTCTACCAAATGCTGATGTAACTTTTCATTTGTGCAATTACTTAATATATGTTCCTTCATAAACAAATTGTAAAGTCCAGTAAAGTCATGCACATTGTGTCCAGTTAACCAACCATCCAGTGTCTTTACTGAGTAGTCTACAAAATCAATCCAGGACCGGTTCTGGGTTTTGCGAGCCCCCCCTCAATCTAATTCTGTACTCCTCAGTGGTGAGTCCAAATCCCTCAATCAGAGTTCTCTTCATGAGGTCATAGGACCCTGCATCTGGCCCAGAGAGGGTTAAGAAGCCTGTCTCTGCAGTTACCAGAGAACAGTTCCCACAGGAGTGCCCCCCAGAGAGGTTTCTTCACCTGTCTCAGGCCCTCTCAAAGGCTGTGAACCATTTGGTGATGTCATCACCCTCCTCAAATTTAGGGACAATCCCTTTGGGGATTTTAGGATCATAAGATTGCTCTTTGTCCTTGTTATTTGTATTGCTGCCACCATTGATGGGTGCTAAACCCATCTCTTTTCTTTCCTTCTCTAGAGCCAGGAGTCTGGACTCTAGATCTATCCTTTTGGCCTACCTTGCTAAAAGTTTGTCCTCCTCACTGAGGCTGTCCTCGTCCTCCCTGGGACCTGAACCACCTGTGTGGCCTCTAGGTCCCCAGAGGTTAACTCTTGGAAATAAGGGTGCAGGGACCCTTTCTTCCCTAGGCAGTGGTGGAGGTGGGTTCCTTTCTCCATCCTCCTCACTCCTTTCCTCCTCTGCTTGGTCATCACCATGCTCAGAGGGGTGGGGCTTTGCATACTCAGCCAGGAGCTCCTGGAGCCCTTGTTTGGTTGGATGCTGGCCCATTGGTATATTTTTAAGTTTACATAAGGACCTTACTTCCTTGAAAGACAAGTGAAGGTAAGGGGTGAGGTCTAGCTCCTCAACCATGTCCTGCATGTCATTATTATCTTCACTAATAGCTGGGTTCTTGTCTTGAGACATTCTAACAAAAAGTTCTAACCCCTCTACCCTTGACTATAGTGACTTTTTATTTTCTAAAATTCTAAAGGGACTGAAGCAAAGCCCTAACAAGACTTTTAGTAGTGTGAAAAAAAAAATGCCAATTTGAAAAAAATCAGAATTCTAAAGGCAATTTAAGAGTTCTGTCGTGTGATCAGATGGTAACCAAGTAGTCCAACAAATGCAAGTTTGTATCCCACCGCTGATCCACCAATGTAAGATACTGGCTCTTTATATACTGCACCAAAGTGAGGTACAGTGTGTATAGGGTCCAAGGGTCTCCAGAGGTTTGGCAGAGGTTAAAGTTAGATTGAACCTTACTCTCTAAAGTGGTAGCTTGGTCGAGCAGTAAGGCAGTATCAGAGGACAGTGTAAAGCATTTGATGTACACACTCAGTCAGCAAATGGTGTCACACACTCAAGAACTGAACTCTAGGCCAATTGTTTTGTATAAAAAAAATATACTGTTTTATTTTAGAACCACAGGTTTGCATAAAAATACTTTCTCAAGATAAGATGCTGTTTGTTGAATACTTTCAATGAACAATATACTTTAAATGCAATATGACACAGGGGTTGCAATAGGCAACACAATACTTGGTATACTATAACATTGAGCTCAATGGGATTTTTAAGTAAACCGTAATAGAATTACTTTACAAACGTTTGTCTTACTCAGGGCTGGATCCTGGATTCAGCCCTGGTGCATTTCCTGTAAACCGTTGAAAGAAATCGTTTTTGTTACACAGGTGATTTTTAAGGAATATTTGTATGTTGCAAAAATCGACACTTAGAAGAATTTCTGGGAAAAACCAGGCAATGTTATCCTATGGAGGAAAATCAAGTTACCGGAAAATCAGTTGTAATCACTTTCTAGTCAGTGCTGGGTACCTAAATCCAGCACTGGGATCTCTCCTGGGAACAGGTGAGTAATTTCGTTTTTGATAATCGGACGATTTTTAGTGAATTTTTCAAAGTTCCAAAACTCGACACTTAGAAGAATTTCCAAGCGAAAACCAGTCAATGTTACCCTATGGAGAAAATGCAAGTTATCGGCTTTCAGGTAAGTACTCGGCTGGCAGAGTTAAGGTTCTGGGGCAAGACTCAGGGGTCTCCCAGGTTCAGGTTTGTACTGTTACACCCTCAGCGGCACAGGGGCAGCCGGGTGCAGAGAGAGTAGGCCCAACGTTAGCCTATGGCGGGCGGGGGGCCTTTGGTTGGTGGCTGCTGGCAGGCAGGCCACTCGGCTGTGGGAGCCAAGCTCCTGGTCACTTACTCAGGGCAAGTGGGGAAGTCGAACAGGGTAGTGGGTGCACCCTCAGCGGCACTGGGGCGGCCGGGTGCAGTGGGCTTTTGGGCCGTCGGGCGCCCAGTGGTTTTCAATGGGAAAGCTGCAAGACGAACAAAGGCTGCAAACTCTGGGACAGTGATTCTTCAGGTGCGACCACAACTTCGAGAGGTAAGTTGGGATGCTGTAGGAGAGGTAGACACCCAGGAGTTGGGCACAGGGGGCCGTGGGGCGCCGGGTGCAGGGGTTTCTTTAGGCGTCGGGAAATCTTACCCTCTGCTGGTCGCAGTTGGAGGGGTCCCTGGTGTTGAGGCTGCAGGTGTCGTCAGGAGCGTCTAAGTGAGTCCTTGGGTGCTGGATTCTTGGTCAGTCGCCGGGGGGACGTCCTCGTGGTCTTTGTCCACTTTGGCTCGGGCCGGGCTCGGCGGGTGCAGAGTGGGCAGGATCCGCAGTCTCAGGCCGGGGCCTTGGGTTGCAGATGTTTGAGCAGAACCACTGCTTGTGGGAGTCCCAGTCTTTAGTTGAGCAAGGCAGTCAGGTCCTCCGGGGTTTTTGAGGTTGCTGACCACTGAAGAGGCCGGGGTTTAGCAGGAGCAGGTTCGAGGTTCGACAGGCCGGTAGGGCTGGGGCCAAGTCAGTTGGTGTTGTCCTCTTGTTAGCAGCTGCACGGCTGGTCTTCTTTCTTCTTGTTCTTCTTGTTCTTCTTGTTGTAAGGATCTGAGGAAGGAATGTTCAGGGTGCCCCTAAATACTGAATTTAGGGGCGTTACAGGTAGGTAAAGGGCAGGGACCAATGGGTCCCTTCCCTGGGGTGGGTACACCCCTACTCTGCCACTCTCCAGTGGGAGGGGGCAGGAGCCTGTCCTTGGTTGGCTGGGTCCCCCCATCGTCAAGATGGCGGGGACTCGAGGTTGTGCTTCACCTCTCCTCCCCCACCCTAGGGGTGGAGTTGGCAGAGGTGGGCACACCTCTCTTCCTCACTCTGTTTTTCCCGCCGGGTCTCCCGCCCAAGGGGGGGTGTGGAACCAGTGGGGACCAGTTGCTGAGTACAGCAAGTGGTCAGGAGAGGCTCACAAAGGCGGTATGCCTTTGAAGCTTCTCCTTCGTGAACCCTGCCCATCCTGGGGGAGGAGGCTTGGCACCTCGTCCCAGGATGTGCATTGTTTCAGGACCCCGAGAGCAGCAAGCTCTCGACCCAGGGGTCCAGAAACATGTCTGGGGGTGGCAGCCACTCAGTCAGGTCACTGGGAGTTGGTAGAGTTTCAGGGGGCATCTCTAAGATGCCCTCTGTTGTGCATTTTACATTAAATCCCACACTGGCACCAGTGTGGGTTTAATGTGCTGAGAAGTTTGATACCAAACTTCCCAGTCTTCAGTGTAGCCATCATGGGGCGGTGGAGTTCGTAATGACAAACTCCCAGCACCATATACTCTTAATGGCAGCACTGCACTTACAATGCCCAAGAATGGACCTGGGTACTGTAGGGGTACAGGGCTCATGCACCTGTACCCTCACCACTGGCATAGGGCACCCAGCTAGAGGGGTGACTGAGGTATGCCAGGGCAGTGGTTTGTGGGCATGGCACACAGGGATTTGTATATCATAGAAATGGGGGATGCACACCTCTTGAAATACAGTTCCTCCGAATTTTTTGTACTTATTCATCCTGCGTTGCGTGCTCAATGTTACAGTGCCTTGCCCTGGTGGCACGTGAGTAATAAGTTAAATCATTCTTGGGGCGATTTTCCGCCCCAAAACCAATGGCACAGCCCAATGTTGCTTCTTCTATGTCTGTCGTTTACTTTACTCCTTTTTACTCCTTGTACTCATATGTTTCATCACGCTTTTCACTGTAAAACCGATTTATTCCACACACCGAGTGATGCAATTTTCAATGATTTCTCATATTCAAGATGTGCCCATCCGGACCTCTATTCAAGAATACGTACTGACGTATGAGTGTTCAGGGTTATAATGAAATTTTGTGGGAGCCACTGTTTAAGGAACACGGAGGTTGAGTAGATATAAAGGGATGGGACCTAAGTTTGTTAAAAGTTCTTTATTTGAACGGGGCGTTATCTTATTGCACATTAAGTTGTATAGGAGACAAATTTACAATGTGACAGTTATTAGGGACTGGAGTGCCGTCAATTTTATATGAAAAGTTTGCATGTTGGTTGATATATATTTTGGCTTATGGTATTACAATACATGTCTTATCTGTTATTTGTAGTTACCCCTGATGAAGGGCCCCAGTAGCCCGAAATGCATTGGGTCTTAATAAAAACTGTCCTGGATGAACATATGAGTACAAGGAGTAAAAAGGAGTAAAGTAAACGACAGACATAGAAGAAGCAACATTGGGCTGTGCCTTTGGTTTTGGGGCGGAAAATCGCCCCAAGAATGATTTAACTTAATACACAGGGATTTGTGCCATGTCGACTCTTCACTTTGTTCTACACAAAGACACGCAGCATGCAAAGACAGTGTGTGTGTCGGGGTCCAGGGCCTCCAAGGGTGGCACAACAAGTGCTGCAGCCCTTGGAGGCCTTCTCTGGTCACAGTGTCCTGGGTACCAGTGGTACCATTTACCAGGGGCTTACCTGTGGCCAGAGATGCCAATTGGGTTTAGGCTTCAATGCAGTTTAAGGGAAGGAACACAGGCCCTGGGTACCTGATTGGCAGGAGCCCAGGGCACACTCAAAGCACATCAGCAATTCAGCAAAAAGTGGGGGCATACCATGCAGAAAGAGGGCACTTTATCACAATTGTCCCTAAATATGAGGAGGGTGATGATATCACCAAGTGGTTCACAGCCTTTGAGAGGGCTTGTGAAGCCAGAAGGGTGAAGACTTTCTGGGGGGCACTCCTTTGGGAACTGTTCTCTGGTAACTGCAGAGACAGACTCCTGACCCTTTCTGGGGCAGATGCTGGGTCTTATGACCTCATGAAGAGAACTCTGATTGAGGGATTTGGGCTCACAACTGAGGAGTACAGAATTAGATTCAGGGGGCTCACAAAACCCAAAACCAGTCCTGGATTGATTTTGTAGACTACTCAGTAAAAACACTAGGTGGCTGGTTAACTGGAAACAATGTGCATGACTTTAATGGAATTTACAGCCTGTTTATGAAGGAACACATATTAAGTAATTGCATTGATGAAAAGTTGCATCAGTACCTGGTAGACCTAGGTCCACTTTCTCCCCAAGACTTGGGAAAGAAGGCAGACCACTGGGTCAAAACAAGGGTCACTAGGACGTCCACTGGGGGTGACCAAAAGAAAGTGGTTACAAAGCCTCCCCTTAAGAAAGACAGTGAACCCCTTAAAGATAAAAGTAAGGAGTCCCAGGTAGCCCCCCCAAAAACCTGTCCAGGAGGGTGGGCCCAAAGACACCTCACAAACTAAGACAGGGTACCAAGGTAAGAATTGGGATCCCAACAGAGTATGGTGTCACACCTGCCAAAAGGCAGGACACCACACTGAGGACCCTAGCTGTCCTAAAAACAAAGTCCCTAGCACAGCTCCAGGGGTGACTAGTGTAGCTCCAGGGGTTGCCAGTGTAGCTTTGGAGGAAGGGTCCTCAGATGAGGAAGCCCTCATAGCCTTCAACTGGAAAATGGGGCCACAAGGTAAGCTGGAGATTCCAGAGGGGAGTAGACACTTCGACCACCTACTGGTGAATGGAATCCCAGCCCTTGCCCTGAGAGATACCTGTGCCAGTCACACTGTGGTGCATGACAGGTTGGTTCTCTCAAACCAGTATGTCCCAGGGGAAACAAAAAGAGTAAGGACTGTCCCAGGGGGGGGTCACTGTTAGGCCTGTGGCGCCCCTAGAAGTAGCTGGGTCCCTTAGATGGAGAAAGGTGGTAGTCAGTAAAGACCTCCCCCTTGATTGTCTCCTTGGGAATAACCACCCAGTGGTTGGTCTGAGCCAAAGAGAGGTACTGGTCCAATGCCAGACCTCACCCAAGAAACCGGGGGGGTGGGGGGCTCAACCTGCAGCTAGTGCAGCTAAGCCCCAAAAGAAAAAGAAGAAACAGTGTAGGAAAGGTGGGCAACTGTTAGCCACAGTTCCAGTGGGCCAGGGAGATTCCATCCCAGTAAGGGAGAACTCCAAAATTGGCACTGGCGAAGTCCCCCCTAGCCAACAAAAAGCCCTGACTAGTCAGGCAACTGTCCAGCCTGAGTTGGTGGCTCCTCAGCTGGCAGAACAGAGGGGGGAAGAAGGGTGTTCCCTATCAAGTGTAGTGACCCCCCACCCTAAAAGAGCAGGCAGGCAACCAGAATCCAAAGAAGCCTGTAAGGTAGCCCCTTCACCTACCAGTGAGGAGCTAAAGGTGTGGTTCTGGGCACTGACAGCTGTCAGTAGCCTCTGCTGGGTGTTAGCCTTCATGGCAGCACTGTCCGTGGCATGGTGGCCTAGCCCCCTGCCAAATAGCAAGTTAGGCCCCCTGACCTTATTGGTCATGGTGGGATTGCTCAAGCTGTGGGTAACCTCTGTGGGTAAGCTGGGCTTTGCCCTAGCGAAGTTAGAAATTGCAGAGGTAGGCACCTCTGAACCCAAACTAAAAAGATGGGGTGAAGGCACTAAAGAGAGGAAAGGAGCATTGGGAATTAGGTCCTGAAACTGTTGAGATAGGCCAGCTCCCTAAAGGGGCTGACCTGGACCGAAGGATGTAAGGCAGAGTAGGCCCTGCAACTCCCAAACCACTTCCTCTGCTCTTCCTCGCCTGAAAGACTAGGAAGACTCTCCCAGCTTTGGCTGAGTCTCCTGGCCTTTGGGCTGGGGGGGGCTTGTGTAAGGAAGTGGGTTTCTGTTGCAGTAACCCCCCCACTTTTTGCCAGACCACTGATGCACTTTGACTTGATTGCCCTGGGTCCCTGCCAATCAGGTTCCCAGGGCCTGTGTTCTTTCCCCAAAACTGTACCCAATTGGCATCTCTGGCCACAGGTTAGCCCCTGGTAAATGGTACCACAGGTACCCAGGGCACTGTGACCAGGGAAGACCTCTAATTGCTGCAGCACTTATTGTGCCACTCTTGGAGGCCCTGTACCTTTACACACACACTGCCTTTGCAGGCTGCGTGTTTTGGTGCAGAACAAAGTGAAGTCTCGGCATGGCACACACCTCTGTGGGCCATGCCTACAACCCACTGCCCTGGCATAGGTCAGTCACCCCTCTAGCTGGGTGCACTATACCAGTGGTGAGGGTACAGGTGCATGAGCCCTGTACCCCTACAGTGTCGAAGTCCATTCTTAGACATTGTAAGTGCAGTGCTGCCATTAAGAGTATATGGTCCTGGGAGTTTGTCATTACGAACTCCACAGCACCATGATGGCTACACTGAAGACTAGGAAGTTTGGTATCAACTTCTCAGCACATTAAACCCACACTGATGCCAATGTGGGATTCAATGAAAAATGCACACAGAGGGCATCTTTGAGATGCCCCCTGAAAAACGACCAGCCTCTGGTGGGTTCCCTGACTGGTACACACCAGCCTGCCACCACGAGACATGTTTCTGGACCCCTAGGGTGGGAGCCTATGCTCCCTGAGCCCAGAAACAACGCCTTTCCTGGGCGGAGGTGTACACACCTCCCCCATGCCAGGAAGAGCCATCTGTGGCAGGGGAGCTTCAAAGGCCTGGCAGCCTTTGTAATGCGACCCCCCCAGCCTCTCCTGCTATCAGGAGCAGGCCCCCTTCCTGTCTCCCCTCCCTTTCGGCGGGAAGACAGGCGGGAACAACTAGCCAGCCCAGGAGGTGTGCCCACCTCTGCCAACTCCACCCCTCAGGTGGGGGAGGCGAGGTGAAGCCCACTCTCCAGTGCTCGCCATCTTGCAGATGGCAGGCACTCCCAATCAGGACTTGGGATTGTGCTCACTCCCCCATGTGGGGTGAGCACACCAAGGGTGTAGTCACCCTAAGGCAAGAGTTATTCAATCTGTGGGGCTTGCCCCCCCCAGGGGGGCGCGACACCATCTCAGGGGGGGCGCGCACTCCACCCTAAAATCTTACCTTTGTTCGTCTCACTGTCACGCCTTGCAAGTCTTCACCCATTTCAAATGGGGTTTCTTTTTCTTTTAGAACTCTGGTAACATAGGGTTGGAGGGGGAGGGAGAGTAAATTGACGAGGCACTACGTGCCCGTGCTTTTGTTATGTTAAGTCGAGAAAAACAACAAGGGAACCCTACTCACTTGGAACCAGGGTACTGAAATGATTATCAAAAACAATGGCTCCTGTGGACTAATGGCAAGAAAATCTCAATAAAATAACGCACTATGGCAATGTAACGACAATGTAACATGTAACATGAACTCAGACAAGACGGAAGTCCTCATCCTGGGCTCATCACCCTCCGCCTGGGACGACTCTTGGTGGCCCCCGGCCCTGGGCACCGCGCCCAAGCCAACGGACCACGCACGCAACCTGGGCTTCATCCTGGACTCCTCCCTGTCGATGACCAGACAAGTCAACGCCGTCTCATCTTCGTGCTTCAACACCCTGCGCATGCTCCGCAAGATCTTCAGATGGATCCCCACTGAAACCAGGAAGACCGTCACCCAGGCACTCGTCACCAGCCGACTGGACTATGGGAACACCCTCTACGCCGGAACCACAGCCAAACTTCAAAAAGACTCCAGCGCATCCAGAACGCCTCCGCACGACTCATCCTGGACATCCCCCGACACAGCCACATCACCGGACACCTGAAAGACCTGCACTGGCTCCCCGTCAGCAAGAGAATCACGTTCAGACTCCTCACCCACGCACACAAGGCCCTCCACGACCTGGGCCCCAAGTACCTCAACGACCGCATGACCTTCTACACGCCCACCCGCCAGCTACGATCAACCAGCCACGCCCTCGCCACCGTACCACGCATCCGCAGAGCCACCGCCGGAGGAAGATCCTTCTCCTACCTGGCAGCCAAGACCTGGAACTCCCTCCCCACTCACCTTCGGCGAACCCAGGACCATCTCTCCTTCAGGAAGCAGCTCAAGACCTGGCTGTTCGAGCAGTAACTTACCCCCTCCCCCAGCGCCTTGAGACCCTCCCGGGTGAGTAGCGCGCTCTATAAATGCCGTGATTGATTGATTGATTGTGATGTCAAAAAGAGGAGTCGAACACACCTTAGATTAGTATTTCATTCATAATTCTTGTTTATATGGTTCTTTGAAGCAAAATTACATTCATGACATTTAACAATCAATTGATTGTAGTGAGTGGTGTCCCAGTGGAAAAAAGGAACCGAAACAAATAAACCTAAATAATTTGTGACATATTCGTGACATATATACAAGGTTTCCTATATTTCATGAAAGCGACCATTGAAAGATATATATTATATAAACCACGCTATTATACAATGATAAGTGCTGGCTTGTAATGATTCGCTTTGAAAAAACTGTCGACGGCGTTTCGACCCTGTGTGCAATGTAGGGTCTCTTCAGGACCTAAGATAGTAGGGACACCTGCAAGAAGAGGAAGGATAATGTCAGTATGTGCTTGTAATGGAGCAGCTGTGCTCGTGGAAAAAGGATGTAGGCAATCAGTATAGTACCTGAAGGAAGGGTTTGCGCAGCCTCGTGTGGAATTTGTGGCACAGTGAGTAAAGTGAAAAGGAAGGATACTCACATGGGACCCGGCCGGGCACTGTTCATGTGAGAAATAGAAGCGTGTTAATATCAGTCTTTTAAGTAGAGTACATATGACTCTACTTCATAGGTGCACTATGATAAGAGACTTACCCCATGTGAGGGTAGCTGTCGGCTGGCAAAATTCGGTTAGCACAATAGGAGGATTCCGCAGGTATGGAATAGAAGGGCACGGTGAGTGTGCAGATCAAGCACGAGCTATATAGAAAAAATACAGTTAATGTCGGTGTCTATTGGCCAAACAGCGTTAGAGCGCTTAGGAAGTCTATAATTGTACAGGCTTACCCGATAGGGTTTTTAAGTAGAAGTAGCAGGCTTCTGCCATGTGTTATGGCTCTTGATAATTATTTAAGACGGCTATGCGCCTCTTTGTGTCGCCAGTTGATAAGTATTGGGAGGTCTGAAACCAAATAAAGTAAGAGTATATTTAGTATTGAGGTCTAATCTTAACCAAGGCGCTCTATGCGTGTATTGGACAGCCAAACTAATGCTGGCCCGCTTACCTTACTCAATCAGTATGTTCGTGCCTGCATCAAGGATATCTGTGGAGCAGAACAGCATCTGTCTGTCTGTCTGCCTTGGTTCAATGACACCGAGCCTGTGAAAGGCTTGAGGTATATAGCTTCTCTCTTCCCGCCGAAAAATGACAGTGCAGTTTTGACAGACCCGAAAAATGGAGCCGCAGCTGTAGATCTAATCTGCTGCTCTGTGATCTATCATGGAAATGGACAGCAGACCGTCATGAGTCTGTCTTCCAAAAAGGGGTGTAATCTCCTGGGTGACGCATGGCGAATATAATGGCCTATCCTAATTGGTGTAAAGCAGGGGATTTTTGTCATGATGGGGTGTTGACATATCAGAAATGTTCTTGCGCATGAAAAACGACTGACAGGGAACGAGAGTAGACGGTAATCTTACCTTTGTTCGTCTCACTGTCACGCCTTGCAAGTCTTCACCCATTTCAAATGGGGTTTCTTTTTCTTTTAGAACTCTGGTAACAGAGGGTTGGAGGGGGAGGGAGAGTAAATTGACGAGGCACTACGTGCCCGTGCTTTTGTTATGTTAAGAGCAGACGCATTAACCGTCCCAGGAGAGGGTTAATTCGTATAGCTGAAATGCTTCAGCTGCAGTGGGAGGCAGGAAGTCTCTGTCCTCTGCTAAAACCGAAAGCAAACGAACAGACAGTCCTGTTCCTTTGTTATTGTTAGTTTCAACTTGTATAGCGCCTAATACCAACAGGTCTCTAAGCGCTTCAAGAAGGTCCGCGTCAGTTCCAGGTGGGGTGGTAGTATAGTTAGGCCCAGGCTTCTGTGAACAGGAGAGTTTTAAGTTTTTTTTCTAAATGGAAGGAGGCGTCCTTCCGCACGGAGGTGACTAGGCAGCTTGTTCCAGAGTGGTGGTATCAGGACAGAGAAGGCACGTCCTCCTTTGGTCGTGTAGTGAAAGCGTGGGCATTTTAGGAGGCCCTCTGTAGAGGACCTAAGTGAGCGGCCAGGGAGATATCTCTCCAGGCGTTCTTTGATGTAATGGGGTGCCTGTCCGAAGAGGGCTTTGTGCGTGATACAAAGGCCTTTGAATTTGGCCCTTTGTTTGATGGGCAGCCAATGAAGTTGTTGCAGGAGGGGAGATGCCCGTGTGCGTCTAGGTAGTTTGAAAATTAGCCTCGCGGCATCATTCATCACCACCTGAAGTTTGCCCATCAGTGAATCTGGTAATCCAATATAGAGTGAGTTCCCATAATCCAGCCTGGCCAGGATCAGGGCGGCCACCACTGTCTTCATAGTAGAGAGGGAGAGAATGGAAGAAAGTCTCCTCAGCCGCCTAAGGAGGCCGACGCAGGTGCCGAACACGGTAGAAACTTGATCAGCCAATGAAAGTTTGGCATCAATTTTGATTCCTAAACTTTTTACCACCGTCGCTGGGACTGGATAATCACCCAGTTCGAGTGGCCAGTAAAGGAGTTCCAAGGATTGCTCTCATTGGTGACGGCCAAAACCTCCGTCTTTTCAGGGTTAATCTTCAGGGAGTTGGCCGTCATCCACTTAACCGTGAATCGCAGTATGTCTTTTGCCCGGGAGTGGGCTTGTGGGGTGTCTTCTATTTGGAGAATAATTTGCGTGTCATCCGCATAATTGAAAACCTGACAGTCCATTAAGGCGAGGGCCTTGATCAGAGGTCTGAGGTAAATGTTAAACAAGAGGGGAGAGTGCTGACCCCTGCGGCACACCGCAGGGGAGAGCTCCCTCTCTGAGACCCAGTCACCCATCTGGATTTTTTGAGTGCGGTCGGTCAGGAAAGAAGTAATCAACTGGAGAATTGGGCCACCAATCCCAATGTCTTGTATTCTTTCCAGAAGTTGGGAGTGGTTGACCGTGTCGAACGCTGCCGACAGGTCTAAAAGGACTAGAGCACATGGCTTCTTACTATCAGCTTTGTTCCTGATGTCGTCAAGTATTGATAGCATCACCAGCTCAGTGCTATGATGAGCACGGAAACCGGCCTGTCTATCTCCCAGGAGGTGGTGGTCCTCTATAAAGCTAGATAAGGTTTGCAAGACATACTGTTCTAAGATTTTGGCCAGGAATGGGAGCTGAGATATGGGCCTAAAGTTTTTCATATTGGAGCTATCTGCTCCAGCCTTCTTGAGTAACGGAATTACTCTGGCTTCTTTGAAGAGATTGGGAACCTTCCCGATTTCCAGCGAGCGGTTCAGCAGGGCTACAATGTCTCCCTCAATCTCTGGGAGTGCTAGTTTAAAGATCCTGGGGGGCAAGGATCAGCAGGTGATCCAGATTTAATTTTTGATGCAATGCGTCGGAAGGTTTCTAAGTCCAGTGTTTGAAAAGAGGAGATCAACTCTACCCCTTGTCCCGGTGTCTTAACCTCTTCATGGTAAGATTGCTTAAAGGGGAGTTGTCAATATCTGCCAGAATATCCTGTATTTTGTCAGCAAAGAAGGATAGAAATTTATTGCATAGTTCCTGGTTAGATGGTGTCTCCAGTGTCGGTTTATGACTCAATTCTTTGAGGATTTTAAATATTTATTTTTGTTTGCTATTTGCCGTCAAGATTCTATTTTCAAAGTATTCAGCCTTCCTGTTAAGTAGCGCCTTTTTGTAAGTAGAGACTCTTGCCCTGTAATCTGTAAGGGCCTGTGGTTTGCGTTCTATTTCATAGCAGAGGAGACTCCTTGCCTTCCACTGCAGCTGAAGCATTTCAGCTCTATGAATTAATGACGGTGCTTAATTTGTAAAATAAAAAAGTGCCGGTGCTAAAGTTTTCTCAGAACAACGGGGTCATTGCAATCAAAGGTCAAGGTGGTGAATACTAAGGCTGCGTTGTCTTGATTTCACCTCATGCCTCTCGCATTCACCACCAGAACTCCCTGCCACTTTACCTCACACTTTCACGTTCATTCTCCTCCTTTTTCTCCCTTTGTCACTGTTTTCATTTTTCTCTTCCTTCTGTTCCCTTTTTGTATTTTCTCTCTTACTTGGGATCAAATTATGTTAAGAAAAAATAAGTGCTAGTACCTAAAATAAGTGTTGGTGGGTCTACCGGCAAACACTGGCTTGAAATAAAGACCAATACTTTAAATGGGACAGAACTGGTAATTTGCTATAAAACCGTATATATTCAAGTGCGAAGTGCCTGCCCTGTTCAAAAGCAAAGCAATACTTTTAATGAACCGATTTTCAATATATCAGGCACTGTTCAGCAGAAGTACACCAGTGCTTATTCATGTATAAATTAGTAGCGTAAATCAGGTGTCAAGTGTGAGGATCGCTGATGATGGCGAGCATGAGAGAGAAAGGGAAAGAGCAACTAAGTGAGAGGACAGAAAAGAGGAACGGAATACGAGGCAGAGTGTGATAGAGATCAAATGAAGGAGAGAATTAGAGAGAGAGATGGCTCTGTTTTCCTATGCAGCGTGAAATGACAAAACGTGCTGTAGCAACCGCTATGTAAAAGCAAAATAACAGCAATGCACTCTCTAATTTCATGCCCTGAAGGTACTAATTCAATAATTCACATTTGCATTGTTAGTATGCTGAGCTATATAGAGTAGTTATTTAATAATAATGTTATTAACCATTCAGAGGCAATTTAGGTTGTGCCACGCAACATACAGTGGCCCATAGTAACATCGATACTGTAGAACACAAAAGGTCTGGACTAGATATCCAGAGTTGTCTTAGCTGCCACGCACTTGGAGGTGTTAGGAATTACAAATACTCTGTTATGCAGGCATGAATCTTGGCTCACGCTCTCACAGCCGCAACACTCACCGGGACTCGAGAGATGATGAGAACAACACTCTGCGCTGAGTCAGAGGTAATTATATCATGAATGCCATATGTGATGTGCAGACACGTGTAGACCCGGCCCTGATAAGTAAGCGCCGGTGCTAAGCACCGGAAAGCACCGGCACAAATTAAGCACTGATTAATGAATGGTGTACAGTATAACCAATGAGACGTTGAAACAAATAAAATATGCACAAAGAAACACGAACAAATATAATAAACATTAATATGTACTTATTGTCTGTGTGACTAAAAAAAGAGGGATATTTTAACTATAAATAGGTGCCTATAGTCAGTGTAGCTAAAAAGGAAGGATCATCTGTGGCATCAACTCGAGCATGGGTAGGGGAGAAAAGGAAGGAGTCATTGAGTTAAGAATGTTCTTAAAGTCGCACAATACAGAGCACATGGGGAGCTAAATCCAGTATGGATGTGTTCTGGAAAAACGTTATGGGTTTTATATACTCAGGGTGGGCTCAACTTGAGCTATATAGATAAAGCAAAATCATGAGTTGCTTGCAGGTTTGGGGGTTGTACGTCTTCAGAAAACTAAATGGCTGCTTCAAGTCCTGTCTGTGAAAGGGGACCAACATTTTAAAGCAGGAGTTTCAAAGTTGATGCTGACCATTCCAGACTTTAACTTCTCTGTAGGAATGTTTGCAAGTTACACTGCAGCTGAAATGAGTCTGTTCCTTGTTTTCGGTTTTAGCAGAGGAGACGTCCGGCCTCCCACTGCAGCTGAAGCATTTCAGCTTTACGAATTTAACCCCATCCTGGGAGGGTTAGGTCTTCCCAGAAAGGAGACAACGTTTTTTTTTAAATTACACAAGCAGACGCGCAACGCCCACCGGGCTAAAAGGGCTTCAAGTTGCCAAAAGAAGAATGCCAACCATGTGTTTAAACAGCCTGCAAATTGCTTGTCTTGACACTAAATAGGGTTATAAAAATGTATGTATTCATTAGTAATATGACTTATCTGTCTTTGTTCCCTTTTATTATCAGTCATGGATCATTCAAGCTGCCCTAGAACATAATTAAAAGTGCTTTCTATTTATATTTGCTGTTCGAAGTACGCACAGACAAGTGCTGACAATATAGCTTTAGGTGACTGCTTATATTTGTACGGCCTGGGACATCAAAATAACGAGCTGGTAACACTAATCCTAAAACTGGAAGTTTGTTGCAAGATCAGCACATTTATTTCCTCGATCCCTGGTTAATGCCATAATAGCAATAGTTTAACA
Organism: Calotriton arnoldi; assembly: GCA_963921515.1. Taxonomy (NCBI): domain Eukaryota; kingdom Metazoa; phylum Chordata; class Amphibia; order Caudata; family Salamandridae; genus Calotriton; species Calotriton arnoldi. Next base: position 217,052 of record CAWUFW010013812.1, on the reverse strand, counting down.
TATCTGAAACCCTACGCTGTCGTCAATAACATGCTAAGTTACTTCAAGTGTCTGAGAATGCAACTTGCATTCAGACAACTCGCTCCTCATTCTCGCCCTTCACTTTCACGCTCACCCTGCACTCACAGCGATCACATTGCAGTCACACTGATCCCCATGCACTCACACCATTCACCCGCTCACCCTGCACTCAGTGATCACTCTGCACTCACAATGCACTTGCTCTGTTCACCCTGTACCTCACCCTGCAGTCATACAAGCACACTACTCAACCTGCATTCATGTGGCACTTCACTCAACTGTCCCCCTCACTGCTTAATCTGCAGTCTCACTCAAACCCATCACTAACCATCCATTCATTCGTCCCACTCTGCACTTACATCTGCACCCAAATTCATATGGTCACCTCACGCACCCTGCAGCCACTCCTTTTACTCTACTCTCAAACTGTCGCATGGCTCACCGTGCACTCACATGGGCCCTTCTGCCACCCAGACAGCGCAGAGGTTTAAATAAGGTTGAACATTATTTGCCGGATATGGCCCGGGATATGCATGTGGCGGTCGATTATGTAGTGTACCAGATTCCAGAAATTTCTGTCAAGTGGTGGGGGCCCAACATCTAAAAAAAAATTCAGCTGGGGGGGGGCTCACTTCCAAAAGTTTGAAGACCTCTGCCCTAAGGTCAGTAGCCCATTGGCTACTGACCTCAAGACCCCTAAAACGCCCCCTAAATACAGTATTTAGGGGGCAGCCCTGAACCAGGAAGGCAGATTCCCGCAACCTAAGAAGAAAAAGGACGAAAGAAGACGCCCAGCAGAGGAGACTGCAGAGAACAACTGACTTGGCCCCAGCCCTACCGGCCCGTCTGCAGTTTCCAGAGATCCTGCGCCAAAAATCGCCTTGTCCTGCAGCCAACGACCTCCAGAACCCCGGGGAGGACTGACTGCCTTCAACAAAGACCGGATCTCCTGTGAACAGCAGCTCTGTTCAAAAGAAACACCTAACAAAGACTCCGAGCCTGCTGAGGAAAAAGAAACCCGACGCCTGAAACCACCACTGCACCGGTCGCCTACAGCCCGAGTTCAAGTGGCCCACTGGTCCCAGTGAGGTCCCCCAGCGCTCCAGAGTCCGAGTCCACCGTGGGTTGACCCCTCCAGGACTCCCCGACGTCGCCTGCAGCCTCTGCACGGAGACCCCCCCCCCCTCCAACCGCGAGTGGCCCGGTAAGGTGAAATCCGACCTCAAAAGACACCCCTGCATCCAGCCGCCCTGGAGAAGAGAACCAGAGGTGCACCTACGTCCCCGAGCCCTCCAACTTACCTGCCCAGCTGTTGGTTCCTCCTGGAAGTCTTCCTGGACCGAGCCTGCAGCTGAAAACCAAAACCGAAAATCCCCATTGAAAACAACAGGGCACCAGACGCCAAACCAGCACCCTGCACCCAGCTGCCCCTGTGCCGCTGCGGGTGCACTTTTTGTGCTAAACAGGATCCCCTTTTGCCCTGAGCCTAACACCAGGAGCTTGGCTCCCACAACCCAGTGACCTGCTTGCCAGCAGCCACCAACCGGAGACCCCCTATCCTCCATAGGATAACATTGGGCCTCAACACTCTGCACCCGGCCGCCCTAGTGCCGCTGAGGGTGCAACAACAGTGCATCACTGACCCTGGGAGACCCCTGAGTCTGACCCCAGAACCCTAACTCCAAAGACCGAATACTTACCTCGAAACCGATAACCTGTTTTTCCTCATAGGATAACATTGACACTTTTTCTCCCAAAAGTTTTCAAGTGTCGACTTTTGAAAACTAAGGATATTCCTTAAAAATCGCACAAATAACCTAAGCGAATTTTCTCAACTATTTGCAGGAAAGGTCCCAGTGCTGAATCTAGGTATCCAGCACTGAGTAGGAAAAAGTAACGTAAAAGTAACTTACCTGTGAATTGAATTTCCTTCCATAGGATAACATTGGTGGTTCTATGTGAAAAAGTGTCAACTTTTGAAATACAAGAATATTCTTTAAAAATCGTACATCTAACTAAAACGCATTTTCTCAACTGTTTTCAGTAAATGTCCCAGTGCTGAATCTAGGATCCAGCACTGTTAGAAAAAAGTAATCCGAAAAGTAACTTACCTGCAATTTACAGGAAAAGCCTATGTATTTCAATGTACTGGTCCAAAAGTTTCTAAGTGTGGACTTTTGATATCTGAAAATATTCTCTAAAAATCGTACAAACTACAAAAACGTAATTACTTACCTGTTTTAAGTAAATGTCCCAGTGCTGAATCTAGGAGTCTAGCACTGGATTACAAAAGTAACGCAAAAGTAATTTTACCTGCATTTACCTTTAAAAAGCCAGTCATTTCAATGTACTGCATTTACGAAGTATTGCAACCTACTGCATCCCCTGTAAATCAAATCAAGTACAATCTTCATTGCTTTTTAAAACTGTGTACAACAAGTAACTTATTACTGAAAAGAATTGAATGCTTACCTGTATCAGGCTTGCTTGGTTTTAAAATAAAATAACAGTATATTTTGTATACAAAAACAATTGGCCTAGAGTTCAGTTCTTGAGTGTGTGAATTCATTTGCTGACTGAGTGTGTACATCAAATGCTTAACACTGTCCTCTGATACTGCCTTACTGCTCGACCAAGCTACCACTATTGGAGAGTAAGGTTCTATCTAACTTTAACCTCTGCCTACCTTTGGGGACTCTTGGACTCTATACACACTGTACCTCACTTTGGTGTAGTATATATAGAGCCAGTTTCTTACACTTTACTTCCCTCATTTGATAAAAGTGAGAGTTTCTGAGACAGACCCTGGAAAAAAATAAACCCTGAACATTTACATTGAAAGCGGTGCTTGGTAATGATGCCAGAGATGGTGGGTTGACGCAAGTTCCTTGGTTTTACCTCTAATAAGTGGTCTTCCTATGTTGGATTGGACATTGCATCTCATAACTATCCTTATGTTTACAGACAATGAATACCATTGATGGAATCTATTTATTCATTTTGAGTTTTCTGCCTTGGTTTCCTCAGGCCTTCAAGAAGAAGTAGATTATGCTGAGAAATTAAAGTTCAGTGAAGATGAGGAGGATGAGGAAGCACTGAAAGAAGGGAGGCTTAAATGGTAAGATCTGCAATTTGGGTCACAAGAAAAATCCTTTCGTTCCTACCGACTCGCTGCCCCTCCCTAGTCTTCATTTTATTTCCATCCACTGCATCCTCATGATTTTTCACCACTCCCATCCTTTTCCTAGCCTCCACTCTCACCACTCTCGCTGCTTCCACTCCTGTCTTTCTGTTCCTTTTGTTTGTCCTACTCAGGTCGTCTGTGTCCCTTCCGCTTTCCAGTTCTTTACCTGAGCCCCTCTCATCTCTCCAGCTTCCACCCAGTCTACACTCCACATGCCTCGTCCACACCTTCATTCCCACTTCCCCAGTTTCCCACTACCCTTCCTCCACGTTTAAGTTGATCACATTTCTTTTTTCTTCCCAATCTGACACTTCTCCCTCCACGGCTCACTTTTTAAACATTTCTGCAGTATTGATTTGTCTTGTTTGAAAAGTGTTTTGGTTTTTTTGGGTTTTATTTTAATCCCTTCGCTGCCAGGCCTCCAAACCCTTAATATCCCCCCCCACCCCCACCGGTAGTCTGCGTTTAGGCCCCCGTAACTATTTGTCCACATATGGTATCCCTGCCAAATGTGCGTCCTTTTCTTCCAACATCCGGAGGATTCTAAAGGGACACAGGGTTTGTGGATTCCCCTGGAGGGGACCGAGTAATTGGGCAAAATACAGCTATATTTTGAGTGTTTGGGTAAAAATGGGGGAAAACGTGCTGCAGAAGACGGTGTCTGGCTGTTTTTTTTTTTTTCCTGCAAATGGTATGTTAAGTACATTGAGTCATAGAGGTTCTCTAAGGAATATTTATTGAGCGCATTGTATACAGGTCCAGAGGGCCCAAGAGATCAGCACCAACTGCTAATCAGTTCTAATATAAACATTCCAAACACTACATGACATAGTATAAGCTCCCAGCAGAGAATGGCCATTAAGCATTCCAACCACTAACATGTAATATAAGCTACAATGAGAAATTAACCGACACCACATAGCTCCCGTTTTTACAGGAGGAAAAAAGACACACAAAAAATAGAATAACTTAAGCAAAAGTGAGAGAATAACTAAGTTAAGTAATTACATATTCAGGAAGTTTTCTAGGCAATATCTTGAGTCTTGTACTTTTCCGAGGAATTTGTGTGCTGAAAGCGTTAATCTTTTTTTTAGTTGCATCAGTCGTTACCTTTGATTTTAGCTAAGCGGGACACGTTCCACCACTGACCATTGTTTAGTTTGACAGCTTGTCCTTTGATCCCCGCAAAGCAAGCAGGTTCCCTGAATTTGGAGTACCTTTTTTGTAACAACTGTTCTTCGAGACACACCCATTCACCAACAGAAAATTTCACCACTTTTCTTTTTCCTAGACCTATCAATTTTTCACACCTTCTGCGACTGATATTATCACTGGCAGATTTGGCTTTGTTGGCCTCCTCCAAAACATTGCACTCACCACCTAACGCCTCAATTTTCCAAAAAGGATTCAACGTCGAACTCGCCTTCCTACCTCTCATCACTTCACAAAGGCACAGACCCAGAAATAGGGTGGAGTGGTTCTGTATGCCGACACCACATCTCTAACGGCAGTTTAACAATCAACCTTTGATTTAAATGCACCTTGGATGCACTCAACTAGTACTCTATTTAACCTCTCAACTTTTTCATTAGCTTGAGGATGGTGAAGTGGGGTGCCTACGTTTTTCACTCCTGCTTTGGCTAAAGATTCTTGCATACTAGCTGAAGTAAATTGCACACCGTTGTCACAGTAACTCTTCAGGAATACCCTCCCTACTGAAGACTTCTTGTAGGAACCGAATAACTGACTTGGTGTTGGGCTCAGAAACACCTCTCACTTCTAACCATCTAGATAAGTGATCTAACAATACTATAAAATATTTCATGTTGGGTAAAACATGAAAGGGGTCCCGAAAAATCCACAGCTACCCTTTGCCAAACCCTGTCCGGACATGCAACTGGCCTTGGCACAGGAGTGGAAATGGTAACTTGTTTGTCGCTGTATGAGCATTGTACACACTCCCTCACTAATGACTCCACCTCATGATCCACACTTGGCCACCAGAAATCAGTGCAAACTTTGCGTTTGGTAGCAGTCATTCCTAAATGACCCAGATGAGCGGTTTCAAGTATCTTTGAATTAACCTCCCTCCCCTGACAAGTAAGTTGTTCTCAATTGACAGTTCGTCAGTCACCTTGCAATAAGGTTGTAGGTCAACATCAATGGACTGTTCTTTGGGCCAACCAGTAACTACAAAGTCCATAACTTGTTTCAAAATGGGATCTGTCTTCAATGCACTCTGCCATTCACTCATGTTAGGGCAAATTGCAGTGTCTTCCACACTTGCAATGATGCACTCTTCAGCATCCTTTTGCTCCTTTGAACATACATTGTCCTCTACAGGTAGCCTAGATAGGTAGTCTGCTTTTATATTCTTATCACCCGCAATATGAAGTACAGAAAAATTGAACTCAAGCAATTTGGTAAAGTCGTGCCAGTCTAGCTGTAGCTTTCTTAATCTAGTTACCAGACAAAATGTCCACTAATGGCTTATGATCTATTCTCAGCTAGAACTTTCTTCCCCATACACATAGGATTTGAACTTTTCAATACCCCAAACACAGGCAAGCATTTCTTTTTCAATGACAGAATATCTTATTTCTACCTCCTTCATTCTCCTTGATGCAAACCCTACTGTTACCTTTGTTTCCAACCATTTGAGACAGCACAGCAGCCATGCCATAAGAACTGGCATTAACACTGATGTAGGTTTCTCGACCCTCAACGTACGCCTGAAGAGCTGGAGCTACCAAGATACTTTTCTTAATGAATTGAAAGTGTTCCTGACAAGTAGATGTCCAAATAAAATCTGCACTTTTCTTTAGTAGACCTCTGAAACATTCTGTGAGATCCGCATAATGTTTTATGAATTTCGCATAGAATTTGCACAACCCCATAAAAGATCTTAGTTGTTCCTTATTGATAGGATGGGGAGCATTGACGATACCTTTAACAATGCTGAGTTTAGGTTTGACACCCTCATCTGAAAGAATGTGACCCAAATATTCAATTTCGTTCACTGCAAAAATGCACTTGTCCTCTGAGTGTTACACCATTCGTTTGTAAAGTAAAAAGTACCTGTTCAAAAATTTCATTGTTTCTCTTGTCAGTATGCACCAATATATCATCCTGAAAAATCACAACATTAGATACATCTTTGAACATGTTGGTCATCACCTTCTGAAATACAGAGGCTGCCGAGGCCAATCCAAATGGCATGCAGCAAAATTGAAAGATACCATCAGGTGTAACGAAAGCTGTTAAATGACAAGAGCGCTCATCTAATACCACCTGATGGTAGGCTGCTCGCAAATCAAACTTTGAAAACCATTTGGATTTGCTAACAGCAGTGATCAAATAGTCAATGCGTGGCACCGGATAGCTTTATACCCAAATGGTGTTAAGGGATCTCAAATCTACACAGAGGCGTAATTCACCAGACTTCTTTTTGGCCAAATTGATGGGAGACGACCACAAAGTGGCATCCACTTTTTCAATGATCCCTTCGTTTTGCATTTTAGATCACTTAACAGATAACGCACTCCTGATGCTATGTGGTAAATTGCAAAGTTTGTGCTTGACTGGGGGTACATCTTCTTTAACTTTGATAAAGTGGGAAAATGTTTTGATCTGCCCAATTCTTTCCTGAAAGTCACTCAAACTTTTTCTTCCAGTACACCTGGTCAAATACTGAGTTGACCAGAGACACCAGATTTTTCCACAGAATTTGGACCCTTTTTTGTGCTTAGCTGTGGATTTTGGTCCCTAGCTCAGCCGGCACCTAGGGAAACCTAGCAAAGCTGTCCATTTTTTTAAAACTAGACACCCAGGGGAATCCAGGATGGGGTGACTTATGTGGCTTTCCCCAGATTCTGTTACCTAGAATCCCTTGCAAACCTCAAACTTAAAAAAAAAAAAATAAACAAAAAAAACTCATTTCCCACCCACCCAGCATTCCCCCAAGCTTCCGATAAAAATGGCACCTCACTTGGGTTTGTAGGCCTGGTGCCCGTGATAGGAAATGTCCCAAACTTACTTTGGAGACTTGAAGATTATCGCTCACTAAAAGACCTGGTCTTGCGAGGGAGTCACCTGCGATTTTGGTTGTGGGCTTGGCGGCCATGCAGGGAAACCTACCAAACCCAGACATTACTGAAAGCCAGACACCCTGGGGAGTCCAAGGATGTGTGGCTTGCGTGGATCTCCCAACATTTTCTTACCAGAATCCACTGCAAACCTCAAATTTAGCCAAAAATCAAATGTTCGAGGCATATGAGCTGTAGATCATATGCGTTGGCATAGATCGCCATCTGGTGTTGGGCCCGGATGTTTGCACTTTGTTTTTCTTCGGAGAAGTCTTTGTAGTCACGAGGTAGGTGACTCCTCCCTTTGGTGATATTGCGCATGGGCATCGACTCCATCCCCAGATCTTTTTTCCACCCTCGGGTTCGGATGTGTATTGGTACAGCCACTTTTCCCAAAAAAACGGAAGCTGCATCTCTCAGAGGACTGTCCTATTCCTCTAAAAAAAGAAATGGGTACTAACCCTGCTCCCCCTTACATACCTCCTTCTCCTCCACCTACCCCACATTTACTAATCACACCATCAAATTCACCACCACCCCCATTTTCACCTGAACCACAGGATGATTATGGGGATGGGGATGAAGATCAGGACATACCACAAGACATTCCACATGACACTGATCCATGGGAAGATTACAATAAGGACCTGGATCTCACGAATGACCCGGACCTGTATCCCTCCAGACCCTCCCCACCTGATGACAATATAGGTTTTGTACAGCTTATTAACAGGGCTGCTCAATACCACGGGGTGGAGCTGCACTCAGACCCTCTAGAGGAGGATTTTCATGTGGAGACATTCACACATTCACAGATGTCCACTAATACCTTACCCATGCTCAAGGGCATGATAAAACACGTAGACTGTATTTCAGGACCCAGTCAGAGCCAGAATACTGACCCGTAGAGTGGATAAAAAGTACAAGCCCACTCCTTAAGAACCTGCATATATTAGGGGGCAGTTGCCCTTAGACTCTCGTCGTATCTAACGCCCGCAAAAGAGCTAATTCCCAAACTACAGTCAACGCTCCTCCTGATAAGGAGTCTAAATAAATAGATGCATCAGGCAAACGAGTGGCCTCACAGGCTGCTAACCATCGGCGAATTGCCAATGCTCAGGCCCTGTTAGCACGCTACAACAGAGCTCACTATGATCAGTTAGAAAAACTCATCCAACACTTGCCTGATGAGTACAAGACAAAGGCTATTGACCTCATTCAAGAAGGGAAGCTTATCACCAATACTTCCATAAAATGTGCACTGGATGCAGCAGACACAGTATCTCGTGCCATCAACACCAGCATACTATTACGCAGGCACGCTTGGTTTCGAATCTCTGGATTCAAGCAGAAGGTCCAATCCTCCATACTCAATCAGCCCTTTGATAAAGAGCATCTTTTTGGGCCAACAGTCGACACTTCACTTGAAAAGATGAAAAAGGACACCGAAACTGCGAAGTCCATGGGGGCCTTGCAATTACCTTCCAGCAGGGGTTCCTTTCGCTGCTCCTTTTATAGAGGTGGCTCAGAAACCGTGTCGTCGGAGACTCCCTCCTCCTCTTATAAAAACAACCAATCCACCTCCTCCAGAGGTTATTTTCGAGGAGGCTACAAAGGAAACCAGGGACGAGGCAGAGGTAATTCCACCCTCACTTCCCCTCCCAATAAACAATGACTTCCCTACACTACCCCCGATCATTTAACACCTGTCGGGGGACGTCTCTCACAGTTCATACCTGTCTGGAATTCAATCACCACAAACAAGTGGGTAATACAAATTATCCAGCATGGTTATTGCCTTGAACTTACCAGCACTCCACCAACAATCTTTCCGAGACAGCGTGCAATGTCATCAGAACATCTCACCCTGTTAAAACAAGAGGCTCTCTCTCTGTGACACAAACAAGCAATAGAACCGGTCCCATTACATCATCAAGGAACGGGAGTGTACTCCCTATACTTTTTGATTCCAAAAAAGGACGGCTCCCTCAGGCCCATATTGGACCTAAGACAACTAAACTTCTACATTCAATCGGACCACTTCCACATGATCACCCTTCAGCAGGTGCTCCCATTGCTTCAGCAAGGAGACTTTCTTTCCACCCTAGATTTAAAGGACTCCTACTTCCATATTCCCATTCACCCAGCTCACGGGAAATATCTCAGGTTCGTGGTGGACGGACAACATTACCAATTCAAAGTCCTCCCATTCGGGGTAACTACAGCACCAAGAGTCTTCACCAAGTGCCTAGCAGTAGTCGCAGCGCATTTAAGAAGACAACACATTCACGTCTTCCCTTACTTAGACGACTAGCTAATAAAAGCCAAGTCGCAACACAGCTGCATACATCACACTCGCAAGACAGTTCAGCTGCTTCACGACTTGGGATTCACTGTCAACCTCACCAAGTCTAGTCTTCAACCCTCCAATACGCAAGCGTACCTAGGAGCCACAATAGACACTTACAAAGCTCTAGCGTACCCCAACCCAGTCAGAATACGCAACATGCAAACACTAATATCAGTTTCAACCGCAGCACTCACTACCAGCACAAGTGTTTATGCAGTTGATCGGAATGATGGCGTCTTGCATTCTAATTGTCCCTTACGCAAGACTCCAAATGCGTCCCCTACAAGAATGCTTAGCACGTCAGTGGAACCAGGCTCAAGGTCTGTTGACCGATCTGGTGGTGGACAGCTGCACTCATCGCTCTCTGCAGTGGTGTAACACACAAAACCTTTCCAAAGGGCGGCCATTCCTTGACCCGGTTCCACAGATGGTACTCACAGCAGACGCATCCCTCAATGGTTGGGGAGCTAATCTTCAACAACATACTATTCAGGGCATATGGACACTACAACAAAAACAACTCCACATAAACCATCTGGAGCTGCTAGCAATTTTTCTGGCTTTGAAAGCTTTTCAACTACATATAGTAGACAAAGCTGTCCTAGTCCGTACAGACAATATGACCGCAATGTACTACATACAAAAACAAGGGGACACACTCTCTCTACAGCTTTCACACCTAGCTCAAAGCATATGGAGATGGGCCATACCTCAAAAGATATATCTCCTTGCATAATATCTCCCAGGAGTAAACAATCGGATTGCAGATCTGCTCAGTCGTCAGACAACAGATCCATGAATGGGAATTACATCCTCAAGTACTCCTCCCATTCTTCCAAATGTGGGGCTACCCAGGAATAGATCTGTTCGCCACACACAACACAAAATGCCCAAACTTCGCGTCCAGGTATACACACTGTAGGAAAGTGGCTCTGTATATACTGCACCAAAGTAAGGTTCAGTGTGCACAGAGTCCCCAGTCCCCCAGAGGTTTGGCAGAGGCTAAAGTTAGATACAACCTTACTCTCTAAAGTGGTAGCTTGGTCGAGCAGCAAGGCAGTATCAGAGGACAGTGTAAAGCATTTGTTGTACGCACTCAGTCAGCAAATGGAGCCACACACTCAAGAACTGAACTCTAGGCCAATGGTTTGTATATAAAAAAAATATATGCTTGTTTTATTTTAGAACCAACAATAGGGTCAAAATATACTTTCTCAGTATGAGATGTTCTGGTTAGCCACCTTACAAATAGGCAATAGACTTGTTGGTGGTAATAATCACAGTTGGTGCAAGAGGCAACACAGGGTCAAATACAATGCAACATTGAGCTTAATGGAAAATTGTGATTAATTACAATTAATGACTTTGTAGGTTACTTTTCTAACCACAGGACTGGATCCTGGATTCAGTCCTGGGACACTTCCTGGAAACAGGTAAGAAAAAGCGTTTTGGTTATTGTAGTGATTTTTGAGGAATATTACTGTATTTCAAAAGTCGACACTTAGAAACTTTTCTGGGTAAAATTACCAATGTTATCCTATGGAAGGAAATGCAGTTTGCAAGCAAAGCAGGTTTACGTTACTTTTGTAATCCAGTGCTGGGTTCTCGGGTTCAGCACTGGGGTATCTAGCTAAAACAGGTAAGTAATTACGTTTGTATCGTTGGCACGATTTTTAAAGAATATTTGTAAAATGCAGAAATCGACACTTAGAAACTTTTTCAACAAAAGCAGGCAATGATATCCTAAGAGGAATTTCGAGTTACTGGTAAGTACGGTAAAAATTACTTTTCATGGTTGGTACTAGTCTAAAAGAGGCAGTACTGACGTCTCTCCTGATAGCAGGTGAGTAGTTGGGAATTCGTTACTGTTGTGATTTTTAAACAATATTTTAGTATTTCAAAAGTAGACACTTAGAAGAAATTTCACAGAAAACCAGTCAATGGATCCCTACGGAAGAAAATGGAGTTAGCGGTAAGTAACGTTGGGATTACTTTTTAGGGCCAGTGTTGGGCACCCCGGTCCAGCACTGGGGCCTCTTCTAATGCCAGGTGAGTATTTTCGTTTTCGTGACTCGGTTGATTTTAGGTGAATATTTTAAAGTTTCAAAACTCCACACTTAGAAGAAATTCCAGGTGCGAGCCAGTCAGGGTTACCCTATGGAAGAAAAGTGAGTTATCGGTCTTTGGGTAAGTACTCGACTGGCAGAGTTAAGGTTCTGGGCCTAGACTCAGGGGTCCCCCAGTATCAGGTAAGTACAGTTGTTACACCCTCAGCGGCACAGGGGCGGCCGGGTGCAGAGTGAGGAGGCCCAATGTTATCCTATGGCAGGCAGGGGGTCTCTGGTTGGTGGCTGCTGGCAAGCAGGCCACGCGGCTGTGGGAGCTGGGCTCCTGGTCACTTGCCCAGGGCAAATGGGGAAGTAGGTTAGGGTAGAGGTTGCACTTCCAGGGGCTCTCGGGCGGCTGGGTGCAGGGTGCTTTTGAGCCGTCGGGCGCTCAATGTTAACCAATGGAGATCTTGGACGGTGAAAAAGGCTGCAGGCTCGGGGACGGTGATTCTTCAGGGGCGACCAACACTTTGGGAGGTAAGTTGGGGTCTTGGAGGATAGGTAGACACCCAGGAGTTGGGCACAGGGGGCCGTGGGCGCCGGGTGCAGGGGTGTCTTTTGAGGTCGGGAAATCTTACCCCCTGCTGGTCGCGGTTGGAGGGGTCCCTTGTCCTGAGGCTGCAGGCGTCGTCTGGGTCGTCGAGGAGGGTCCTTGGGCACTGGATTCCAGGTCAGAATCGCCGGGGGACTTCCTCAGAGTCTTGGTTCACTCAGGCACAGGCCGGGCTCGGCGGGTGCAGAGGCTGCAGGTTTCTCGGTTCCGTGCCAGGGCTGGGTCTTTTGTAGTTTGTTCTTTTGAGCAGTACCACTGCTCGTGGGAGTCCCTGGGTTGAAGGCTGTGGCAGAGAAGTCAGGTCCTCCTGGGTTTTTGAGGTTGCTGAGGCCGGGGTTCCGCAGGAGCAGGTTCGGAGGTCGACAGGCCGGTAGGGCTGGGGCCAAGTCAGTTGTCGTCGCCTCCTGGTTAGCAGCTGCACGGCTGGTCTTCTTGCTTCGCCTTCTCTTCTTGTTTTCGGATTCGGGAACTGAGGAAGGAAGGTTCAGGGAGCCCCTAAATACTAAATTTAGGGGTGGTTACAGGTAGGTAAGGGCAGGGGCCAATGGGTCCCTTCCCTGGGGTGGGTACACCCCTATTCTGCTCCTCTCCAGTGGGAGGGGGCAGGAGCCTGTCCCTGGTTGGCTGGGTCCCCCATCCTCAAGATGGCGGGGACTCGAGTTTGGGCTTCACCTCGTCTCCCCCACCTTAGGGGTGGAGTTGGCAGAGGTGGGCACAACCCATTTCCTGCCTCTGGTTTTCCCGCCGGTTCTCCCGCCAGAAGTGGGGGTAGAACCAGTGGGGACCAGTTTGCTGGAAGCAGCAAGTGGTCTGGGGAAGCTCAAAGGCGGCAGGCCTTTGAAGCTCCCCCTGCCCATCCTGGGGAGGAGGCTTTGGCACCTCGCCCCAGGATGCGCATTCTTTCAGGCCCCTGAGAGCAGAGGCTCTCGACCCAGGGGTCAGAAACATGTCTGGTGGTGGCAGCCTGGGCAGCCACTCAGTCCGGACACTGGAGGTCGGGTTGGTTTCAGGGGGCATCTCTAAGATGCCCTCTGGAGTGCGTTTACATTAAATCCCACACTGGCATCAGTGGGGGTTTAATGGGCTAAGAAGTTTGATACCAAACTTCTTAGTTTTCAGTGGGGCCATTATGGTGCTGTGGAGTTCGTAATGACACTCCCAGCACCATATACTCTTAATGGCAGCACTGCACTTACAATGCCCAAGAATGGACTTGGGCACTGTAGGGGCACAGGGCTCATGCCTCTATGTCCTCACCACTGGCATAGTGCACCCAGCTAGAGGGGTGGCTGACCTAGGCCAGGGCAGTGGCTTGTAGGCATGGCACACAGGGATGTGTGCCATGTCGACTCTTCGCTTTTGTTCTGCACCAAGACACGCAGCCTGCAAAGGCAGTGTGTGTGTAAAGGTACAGGGTCCCTAAGGGTGGCACAACAAGTGCTGCAGCCCTTGGGGGCCTTCCCTGGTCACAGTGCCCTGGGTACCCATGGTACCATTTACCAGAGGCTGACCTGTGGCCAGGGATGCCAATTGGGTGTAGGTATCAATGCAGTTTTAGGGAAGGAACACAGGCCCTGGGTACCTGGTTGGCAGGAGCCCAGGGCACACTCAGTCAAAGCACATCAGCATTTCAGCAAAAAGTGAGGCATACCATGCAAGAAAGATGGCACTTTCTCACACACACCCATTGTCCAAAGGCAATGCGCTATGGATGAACTGGTCAGGGAAATTTGCTTACGCTTTTCCACCTCTCCTGCTAATTCCATTAGTGGTTCGGAAGCTCAAGCAACATTCCCTCACAATGATCCAAGTTGCTCCCACATGGGCTCAACAACCATGGTACACAACCCTGTTGGAACTATCAATAGTTCCTCATCGAAAGTTACACCTCTCCCCCAAGCTTCTCAGTCAGAACCATGGAGAGATAAGACATCCAGATCCCAGTCAACTCAACCTTGCGATCTGGCACCTGAAATCATAGTTTGGCTACCTTAATCTCCCGCCAGACTGCATGGACGTCATTAAAGAGGCTAGACGCCCTACCACAAGAGCATGCTATGCAGCAAAATGGAAACTATTTGTAATCTATTGTACTAACAGTAAAATCAATCCGTTAGATGCTTCTACTCAAAACATAATTTGCGATCTTACACTTACAACTCGCTAACTTAGCATATACATCTATAAGATTACATCTTGCCGCAATAGCGGCTTACGTACAAAACACTTGTTTCGTGTACCCGCTATCAAAGCTTTTATGGAAGGACTCAAAAGAATCATTCCTCCTAGACTTCCACCTTCTCCCGTGTGGAATCTTAACATAGTCCTTACAAGACTCATGGGCCCACCATTTGAGCCTTTGCACAAATGCGAACTACAGTTTCTAACTTGGAAGGTAGCCTTCCTTACAGCCATCACATCTTAAAAGAGTTGGTGAGCTCCAGGCACTAACCATAGAAGAACCATTTTTACAAATTCACCACAATAAAGTGGTTCTTAGAACTAACCCAAAAGTTTTACCCAAAGCCGTTTCGTCCTTTCACCTCAACCAGTCTGAGTTACCCGTGTTTTTTCCTCAACCAGACTCCATAGTAGAACGTGCTCTTCACACATTAGATGTAAAAAGAGCGCTACTTTATTACATTGAAAGAACCAAATCTTTTAGAAAAACTAAACAACTTTGTTGCTTTTTCCCTACCACATAAAGGCAATCCCATTTCAAAAGCAGGTATTACACGATGGATAGTTAAGTGCATCCAAATATGCTACCTCAAGGCTAAAAGCACCTTAACAATTCCCCCTAGAGCGCACTCTACACGCAAACTAGGGGCTTCTACGGCATTCTTAGGGAACATACCCTTGGATGACATCTGCAAGGCTGCAACATGGTCTACACCACACACATTCACAAAGCACTATTGTGTAGATGTGTTAGCAAAACAAGCTAGTGTGGGCCAGGCTGTCTTAAGAACACTATTTCAAACCAGTGCAACAGATACAGGTTAGCCACCGCTGGGAAGATAACTGCTGTATAGTCTATGCTAATCCATATGATCTACAGCTCATATGCCTCGAACGGAAAATGCTACTTACCCAGTATGCATCTGTTCTTGGCATATAAAGCTGTAGATTCATATGCACCCACCCGCCTCCCCAGGTACCTTTATCTGTTGCAGTATTATCTTACTTGGATACACTATACATGGACATCTTTCTACTCTTACTAACTCCATCATCACCCTCACAGCAAAACAATCTGGGGATGGAGTCGATGCCCATGCGCAATATCACCATAGGGAGGAGTCACCTACCTCGTGACTACAAAGACTTCTCCGAAGAAAAACAAAGTGCAAACATCCAGGCCCAACACCAGATGGCGATCTATGGTAACGCATATGAATCTACAGCTTTATATGCCAAAAACAGATGCATACTTGGTAAGTAGCATTTTCCTTTCCGCACATTTGTGTGTGGGAAAGTTGTGGTATCACCGGTCCAGCACAACTTTCCTACCACCCAGTGTTCCCTCAAGTCTCCAAATTAAAAATGGTACCTCACTTGTGTGGTAGGTCTAGTGCCGCAACAGGAAATGGCCCAAAACTTCTTGTGGAGACTTGAAAATTGTCATTAGGCCGAAGGTTTTATTAACGAAAGCCTTAGTTCGAAGCTGGCATTTTCACACTGGTTTCTCGAACAGATTTAATCTACACGTCGTACATAGACTATCAACGAATGCCCTAATCTCACCAGTGTCTCATGGTGGTGGGGTTTGCAGGACCAACTCCAGGACCGACCGTGGTTCATGCCTCAGCTGCAGTCCGAGTCATGGAAGGTGCTTGTCGCTCATGCATCATGGGTGCCACTGCTCCTTAGGGATGTCGCTGAGTGTTTTGGGCAAATGTGCTAAACCTTTACCCTTAAACCCCTTTACCCCATAACCCCTGCACTCCATTAGTCCTAAAAACTGCCCCTTCCCTTAGCCTAAACCCGCCCCCTTCCCTTAGCCTAAACTCGCTCCCTTCCCTTAGCCTAAACTCGCCCCCTTCCCTTGTCCTAAACTCGCCCCCTTCCCTTGTCCTAAACTCGCCCCCTTCCCTTGGCCTAAACCCGCCCCCTTCCCTTGGCCTAAACCCGCCCCTTCCTTGGCCTAAACCCGCCCCCTTCCCTTGGCCTAAACCCGCCCCCTTCCCTTGGCCTAAACCCGCCCCTTCCCTTGGCCTAAACCCGCCCCCTTCCCTTGGCCTAAACCCGCCCCCTTCCCTTGGCCTAAACCCGCCCCTTCCCTTGGCCTAAACCCGCCCCCTTCCCTTGGCCTAAACCCGCCCCCTTCCCTTGGCCTAAACCCGCCCCCTTCCCTTGGCCTAACCCCGCCCCCTTCCCTTGGCCTAAACCCGCCCCTTCCCTTGGCCTAAACCCGCCCCTTCCCTTGGCCTAAACCCGCCCCTTCGGCCCTTGGCCTAAACCCGCCCCTTCGGCCCTTGGCCTAAACCCGCCCCCTTGGCCCTTGGCCTAAACCCGCCCCCTTGGCCCTTGGCCTAAACCCGCCCCCTTGGCCCTTGGCCTAAACCCGCCCCCTTGGCCCTTGGCCCTTGGCCTAAACCCGCCCCCTTGGCCCTTGGCCCTTGGCCTAAACCCGCCCCCTTGGCCCTTGGCCTAAACCCGCCCCCTTGGCCCTTGGCCTAAACCCGCCCCCTTGGCCCTTGGCCTAAACCCGCCCCCTTGGCCCTTGGCCTAAACTCCGCCCCTTGGCCCTTGGCCTAAACTCCGCCCCCTGGCCCTTGGCCTAAACCCGCCCCCTTGGCCCTTGGCTCAAACCCGCCCCTTGGCCCTTGGCTCAAACCCGCCCCTTGGCCCTTGGCCTAAACCCGCCCCCTTGGCCCTTGGCCTCAAACCCGCCCCCTTGGCCCTTGGCCTAAACCCGCCCCCTTGGCCCTTGGCCTAAACCCGCCCCCTTGGCCCTTGGCCTAAACCCGCCCCCTTGGCCTAAACCCGCCCCCTTGGCCTAAACCCGCCCCCTTGGCCTAAACCCGCCCCCTTGGCCTGAACCCGCCCCCTTGGCCTGAACCCGCCCCCTTGGCCTGAACCCGCCCCCTTGGCCCTTGGCCTGAACCCGCCCCCTTGGCCCTTGGCCTGAACCCGCCCCCTTGGCCCTTGGCCTGAACCCGCCCCCTTGGCCCTTGGCCTGAACCCGCCCCCTTGGCCTGAACCCGCCCCCTTGGCCCGAACCCGCCCCCTTGGCCTGAACCCGCCTCCTTGGCCCTTGGCCTGAACACGCCCCCTTGGCCTGAGCCCGCCCCCTTGGCCTAAACCCGCCGCCCTCTCTTAGCTTACAACTTGCAAACATTTGAACCCAACACTAGATGGCAGGAGTATGCAAAGCATGTGAATCTACAGCTCTACATGCCAAGAACAGATGATTACAGGGTAAGTAACATAATCCTTCCCTTAACCTAAGACAGCCCCTTCCCTTAGCCCTAATCCCGCCCCTTCGTGCTAGTGAATGATTCGGCATAAAGATGAGCGTACTAATGACTCCGTCGTGATGCCACTCTGTAGGAAGCTGTTTCTGTATATACTATACCAAAATGAGGTATAGTGTGCACAGAGACCAGTGAATTCCCAACGGTAGCCAGAGGTACAAGTAGAAAGCACCTTACTCTCTATTTGTGGTAGTGTGGGCTAGCAGTAAGGCTTTATCAGAGGGTAGTGTTAAGCATTTGTTGTACACACTTAGTCGGCAAATGATGTCACACGCTCAAAGACTGAACTTAGACCAATTTTGTTTGTATAAAAATATTAAGTTTTATTTCTAGGACCAAGCCAAGCCTGGCACAGGTAAGTGAAATAAATGCTTTGCAAAATATTATGCAGTGAATACAAGTTCAAATGCGGTTGTTTGAAATACAGGTAAGTCAAGGTATTGAAATTACTGTACAGATTACTTTTTAGTTACTTTTAAAGTTACTTTTTCTACTCTGTGTGATATGCCTAGTTTTGCAGCGTGAATCCTTTTCTGGATTCACATGCTGTGCATTATTACGCCATCTAGTGGTTGGGTCCGGAATAGTCTGTGGTTTTTTTGTTTTTGTTTGTTTTGGGCATTGTTGACCACCATTTAGTGCCAGGTACGTCCCCTGTGTGACGTCACACGGCGCCCTGGAGGTCGTTGTGCGTGGTAGCCACTTCAGATTCTTTTTTTCCGCCATTGGGTCCGGAAGCAAGACGGGACGCTCCGGAAAAACCCCGAAAAGAAGAGAAAAAAGTCAAATTCAAGTGGACTCCACCGTCCATCGACATCGCAACCGTAGAGAAGAACAGAACTTGGAGATCGACATCAAAGACATCAAGGGTCGACAAATGGTGAGGTAGGGGCCATGGAAAATACCCTCTTCAAATTCTGCACCAAGTGCCACCACAAGTTCGCACAACGTGACCCACACGACGTGTGCAACGTCTGCCTGCCCAAAGACAATAAGGACAAGGACTGTGAGGCCTGTGAGGTGTTCCAGTTAAAAACACTCAGGAAGCAGAGAGAGGCCCACTACGCAACAATGTCACAGACTTCGAAGAAAACTTCCCTGAAAGACTTGGGCCTTTTCAGTGATGAAGCGGACCAGGGAGTTCTGGCAGAATCGACGCACGAAGGATCGGACGTCGAAATTCTGGATGGAGACTCCAAAAAACCACACACCCACAAGAAGATGGGCGATACAGGGAAGAAGACTGATAAGGTAATACACCATACACATCCGTCGGAACCGAAGGGCCACAAGAGCAAGGCGCAGCCTAAGGCATCCCCGACGCCGAAGAAAAAGGCGATCGAAGGGCAGTCGCGATCCCAAAGAACCCCAGGTAACCCTACCAAGGGACACCGTCGAGGGAAAATCGCACAAAACGCCCAAGACTAGGGTCGAACACGAACCCCCGAAGGAAAGCATGATGCCGTCTAAACCAGAGGCAAGCGCGAACATAAAGAGTCTCCGACGCCGAGAGAGCCCTAGAGGTCGAGAAAAAGAGAAAACGATTCGAACCCGAAATGTCGACGCTCCTCCATAAGGAGTTTGACGCTTCACTAAAGGACTGCTGAAGCGGACAAGGTTGACTCCGAAGGGGCAGAAGACGTCGAAGGGAAGAATAGGAGATTCTCGAATTCCCCCCCACCCCCCCCGACCCTCGCGAGGAAGATCTCGAGGAGTACATGGACACTCCTGAAGAGGAGGAAGCCTCTGAAAATTTCGAGAACACATGGAATGACCTCGACACCGAAAGTCCAGAAGATGAGATCTGCTCCTATCCCTCGAAGGTATCCCCACCAAATGATATAGCCTTCTACAACGGCATAGTTAAAAGGGCAGCAGACACTTTCGGAGTCCACCTCAGAGGAGAAGGGAGACGCATGTTTCCTTTTAGAAACATTAGCCCCAGCCAACAAGGGGACACAATACCAGCCAATGCTGCGAAGCATTCTAGACCAAGGCAAAGAAGCCTTTAAGGAACCAGCCTCAAGCAAAGGGGTAACGCCAAGGGTCGAGAAGTACAAAGCCTCCTCCAAGGACCCTAAGTATATTCAAGGGAACACTGTGCCTGACTCCATCTTCACCACGGCCAGAAGAAGGGCAAATGCCCTCTCAACAGTGGACCACCCCCAGAGAAAGAAAGCAAACAAATGGATATGGTGGGCAGGAAGATGGAAAAAGAGGCAGCGACGCAGTGGCGCATCACAAACTCCAATGCCCTGCTAAACAGGTACGGACACCAGCAATGGGATGACATAGAGGAGCTCATCAACAAGCTGGCCCGAGCTGCACAAGAAAAGAGCTAAATCTATTGACCAGTAAGGCAAGAACATTGCAAACGCATGCCTTAAATCTGCGCTAGATGCAGCAGACACTGCAAGCAGACAAATGTGCACAGGCACCACCCTAAGAAGGCATGCCTGGCTTAGAATTTCAGGTTTTAAGCAGGAGGTTCAAACCTCCATCATTAACGGGCCTTTCACAGGAGAGGCACTGTTTGGAAAGGAGGTGGACGAATCTCTCCAACAAATCAAAAAGGATAACGAGACTGGAAGAGCAATGGGAGCCCTGCAGCAAAGGGATACCTTCAAAAGAGGTGGGTTTAACAGCAGAAAGCCCACAGGAAGAGGAACGTTTGTTCAAGGACCGCAAATGTCACACCAACAACAAGGCCAAGGGAATGGCCAACAAGCAAGCCAACAAAAAGGATACCAAAGTTGGCAGCAACAGCCGAAGCAGTCCTTTCGAGTAAGAGACAGAGGCCAGCCCTCTAGAGGAGGAGGAAATGGCTCTAATTGACTCCTACATAAAGACCCACACCCAACACCAGTGTGGGGGCAGAATATCAGAATACCTGCGACAGTTGCGAAAAATCACCCCAGACAATTGGATATTAAATTTGGTAAAATACGGGCATTGCATAAACTAACAAACACCACCTGCATATCCACCAAAAATTAGGAAGTTCCTCAAATCAGAGCTCGTACAGCTAAATGCAGAAATCAAAGACCTTCTCCAAAAACAAGCAATAGGATTGGTACCAAGACTAGACTTTTTCAAAAGAAACTACTCACCGCATTTCCTGGTTCCAAAACCGGACTTATCACGAAGACCAATCCTGGACCTAAGGTTCATAAACAAATTCATTTTAACACAACATTTCAGAGTGACTACTCATTTCAGAGTGACTACTCTCCAAGAGATAATCCCACAAATTCAAAAAGGAGATTACATGGCAGCAATAGACCTCAAGGACGCCTATTTACACATACCTATAATCAAGAAAAACTGAACATATCAGGTTTCTACACAAGGGAGCACACTACTAGTTCACAGTTCTGCCTTTTGGAATAAAATCAGCACCACGTGTCTTTACCAAGTGCCTAGCTCCAGTCGCGGCACACCTGCGAAAGGATGGAATGCACATCTACCCCTACCTGGACGACTGGCTCATAAAGGCATATGCAAAAGAAACAGTTGATGGACGGAATGCTGGACAATGCAAACATTCACCCCCAGTCACAAGGATCTGGGTTTAATCCATCATTCTTTTGCTCACCACACCACCCCAGTTTGGACCCAGCCATATGCAAATCAGTCTTGACCCTGTTCTTTGTGGGAACAGTCCAGCCCGAACTGCCAAGCCAGGTCCTCCCTGGACCGGAAACAAGCATCCTGGGACCGGTTTCAGGGCATCACCCTTCTTCAGCCAGGCTAGCTTGAATCCAGTGGTGTAGTGAGCACGGGACCCACGTCTGGGCATACCCTTCCCACTTAGGGCGACATATGCAAAAGAAACAGTTGATGGACGGAATGCTGGACAATGCAAACATCATAAAGGCAGGCACAAAACAAAAATGTCTCTGCCACTTAAACAGCCATCCACTCGTTACAAAGATTAGGATACTCAATAAATCACAAGAAATCTTCCACAAAGCCAGAAAGAGAAGATTTTCCTAGGTGCAAGGCTAGACTCAAAGAACGTGCGGGCTTACCTGACGCAAAAAAGGATACAAGCTATCAAACAAACCTCCCTCTACCGGATGGGTCAATCTCTGACAGTGAGGAGAGTCAAATTTATGGGCACGATGGCGTCATGCATCCCATTTATCCCACTTATCCCACATGCCCGCCTACATATGCGCCCCTTCCAAGAATGGCTTACCAACAACTGGTCCCAAACCACAGGGAGTTGGGAGGATCTAGTGGTTGTTACGCACAAGCTGCAAGCAGAGATGCAATGGTGGGCATCCAACAACATAACACACGGCAGACCTTTCAAGAACCCAACTCCTTCTGTGACCATCACTACAGACGCATTCCTCAACGGATGGGGAGCGCAATTCAAACAACTGAAAGTACGAGGTCAATAAAACAAACCAGATTCCATAAAACACATCAATTACTTGGAAATAAAAACAGTAGTCCTAGCATTGAAAGCGTTCCAAAAACACATTTAAAAAAAAGGACTGTCTTGTTTCAAACAGACAACACCACCACAATAATGATAATTACAGAACAAGTGGCAGTGGTAAAAAAGCACGGGTCAGCACCTCCGCATTATCTCCCAAAGTATATTAGAAATATATGTATATAGGCGTGCTCAATGTACAACACTGTGCCACTTACCAGTGTTATCTATATGGAGGTATTTTCCCCATACATTAATCAGCTAAACATAGGTTACAGAGCACAACCACCGTTAAGTTTGTTAACCGACCTTGTCAGTTGGTTTTAATAAACACAACACCATGCAATGTATACAATACAGAGAGTATTCATAAAAGGTGCAAAAGTCGTGTAAAGTCTTGATTGTGTTGACACTAAGTGTATATCATGGATGCAGATAGCCGACACGTGTTTCGTCGTGTATATGACTTTGTCAAGGCTTTAAGAATTTCGTAGTAGATGGTAAAGGACCTCTCCACTTGTAGCGGGACGCGTTTTACATATCTGAAAGAGACACGTTAGTGATAGATTCCTTACCTTAGAATATCCCCAGGCGTCAGACTGGATCCGGAAAGTTTTTCGTCAGCAATACCCTTGCGCGTCGGTAGGCGTCGTCGTACTGCTCCGCGTACGTCGCTGGCGTCGTGGTCGCAGAGATGACGTCATGGGAGCTTTTTAGACGCGCCCACGCATGCTGACGTCAGTTCTTTCTTTTTCCGCGCCAGCAGCGCAGATCCGAGAGAGAGCAGTACCCCTAGTTAAAAGTTTTTTAACTTGGTAATTGTTTGTCGAGTAATCGACTCTGGTGCAGTAGGGATGCCCGGGTTTAAATCCTGTAAGGCCTGCCGTCGCAACATGTCGGTAGCGGACCCGCACGAAGTGTCTCTTCTGCTTGGGGCACGCCCATGACCCCGAGGCGTGCCCCGATTGCCGGGCCATGGCGCCGAAAGCTTTGCGGGAGCGTTCCCGAAAGTTGTTGGAGGCCCAGCAGTCGGCTCCGCGTCGATCAAGGTCCCGCTCCCGTGGGACGTCAAGAGACCGGTCGCAGAGCCGTTACCTTCGCTCGTCGGACTCTGGGACAGGTAAGTCACGGCGCCATAAAAAAATCAAAGAAGCGACGTCGTTCGTCTTCTATCCCATACCGGTCCCAGGACGCGGTGGAGGGGGCGGGGGGGGGGTCACTCCCCCGCGGCTCCGCTGGAGCCCCCGTCGTTGCCTGCGGCCTACCCGTCCTTTCCGGGCCCGCACGTGACGGATGAGATGCAGGTCTTCCTGTCGGCCATGGGCTGTTTGTTTGGCCCATCGGGTCCCTTTGGGCCCCGTGGACCCGTTGGGTGGGTCTGCCCCCGTGCCGCCGCCTTTGGCCTCGGCTATGCCGGCAAAGTACCCTGCGCCGCCGGCGCCGGATTCGGCGCCGGCGTCTGCGCTGGATCGGGCCTCGGCGCCGCCTTAGGCGCCAGCCTCGACGCCGGGCGCGGCGCCGCAACTGGCGCCGAACCAGAATTGGTCTCTTACCCCCCGATTCCAATTCTTGGTACAGAGTTTCTCCCATTTCCCTGGGCACCTCGTCCTTACCGGCCTCTTCCAACACCGGTAGCTGAAGTAGAGTACTGGGAGGGGTCTGAGGACCCTCTTGCAGCTCAATGCGAGAACGAGCCTGAATGGGAAGACGACCTGGAGGGTCCTGTGGATCTGGATTTCTCTCCACACCCTGGCACACTGTCCCCTTCTTCCGTGGCTACGGAGGAGGTCGGGACTTTTCAGTGGTGCTGCGTAGGGCGGCTCAGGCTCTTAACCTTGAGCTCCCTTCTGTGCCTATCAGAACGAATCTTCTGACTGAGGTGCTGCAGCCAGCGTCCTCCTCTGCGGAGCCGCTGCTGCCCTTCAATGAGGCACTCAATGATGTCCTATTGAGCACCTGGGGCAAGCCTAACACAGGGGTTCCTGTGGATAAGGGGGTGGCACGCAGTCATCGCCCGGCGCCGGGCGACCCCA
This sequence comes from Calotriton arnoldi, assembly GCA_963921515.1. Classification (NCBI taxonomy): domain Eukaryota; kingdom Metazoa; phylum Chordata; class Amphibia; order Caudata; family Salamandridae; genus Calotriton; species Calotriton arnoldi. The sequence goes on along the minus strand of CAWUFW010013812.1, from coordinate 192,791 downwards.
GCTTCCTCACGCAACACCCAACACCTGAGAGTCTGGTTGTCCAGGCCTCTGCCTCTCAGAGCGCTTTCCCTTCTGCTCCCCCGGACAAGGAATCGAAGAAACTGGAGCAGTTTGGAAAAAATCTTCACTTCTGCCAGTTCAGGGTTGCGGGCGGTGAATACAGCGTGCCTGTTGGGCCGCTATTCACATTCCGTATGGGACACCGTGGCACAGGTGCTTCCTCAGTGCCCGGTGGAGGCTCGGGCGGTGCTCTCCCAGGCTGTTACAGAGGGGAGAGATGCTGCAAAATTCACCATCCGTTGTGGACTTGACACAGCAGATTCCCTCGGCAGGGCGCTTTCCACAACGGTGGCGCTCCGTTGTTACGCTTTGCTCAGAACCACTGGCTTCTCCGGGGATGTCCAAAACACCCTGTTGGACATGCCTTTTGATCGCACACGCCTGTTTGGTGACAAGGCGGATAGTGCCCTGGAACGCTTTAAGGACTCTTGGGCTACGGCCCAGTCCTTGGGTCTCGCCACCACACGCACTCCCACGGGGTCTGCTTTTCGCTCCTTTCGAGGGCAGGGTCGAGGCGTCCAAACGCGTTCCTTTCAGAGCCGCCGGCCTGCACAGCAGCAGTCTCAGCGTGGCCGAGGTCGGGGGGCCCGCCGAGGTGGGTCACGGGGCCAGCGGGCGGGTCAGTCCTCCGCCGCCTCCAAACCTTCCTAGTCCGGTCTTTCCGGCCCACCAGACGCCAGTGGGTGGCAGGATTCACCATCACCTCCCCCACTGGCACACCATCACTTCAGACAGGTGGGTTCTGCATATAGTCCGAAGGGGCTACTCCCTCCCCTTCGAGTCTACCCCTCCAGCCATGCCACCTCAGTGCTGCCGCATGTCGGGGGATCACTTGGCACTTCTCCAGCAGGAAGTCGCGGCCCTCTTAGCCAAGGGGGCCATCGAGCGCGTTCTGACGCCAGAAGTAGGTCGTGGTTGTTACTCCCACTACTTCGTGGTTCCGAAGAAGGACAAAGGTCTGCATCCTATCTTAGACCTCCGGAACGTCAATTGCTTCCTCTGGAAGGAGAAGTTCAAGATGCTCACGCTTGCTCAGGTCTTGTCTGCCCTAGACCTGCAAGACTGGCTGGAGGCGTTGGACTTGCAGGATGCTTATTTTCATATACCCATCCTGCCTGCCCACCGGCGTTACCTATGGTTCACGGTAGGCCACGAGCACTTTCAGTTCACTGTGCTCCCTTTCGGCCTTACCAGCGCCCCTCGGGTGTTCACAAAAGTGATGGCGGTGGTCGCTGCTCATCTGCGCAGATCGGGGGTTTCAGTCTTCCCCCATCTCGACGACTGGCTGTTGAAGGCGGGATCACCCCAGGCAGTCGTCTCCCACCTCCAGACTACGGCCGACCACCTGCATTTGCTGGGGTTTTCCATCAACGTGCCGAAGTCACACCTGATTCCCTCTCAAAAGCTCCTCTTCGTCGGAGCGTTTTTGGACACGGCGCAGTTCCGGGTTTATCCTCCCGAACAGCGAGTCCGGGACATTCGGGCTATGATTCCGATCTTTCGGCCCTGGTCCTGGGTGTTGGTCAGGAAGACCCTGAGGCTACTGGGCCTCATGGCCTCCTGCATCCTGCTGATCAATCATGCCAGATGGCATATGCGGGCTCTGCAGTGGGACCTGAAGTTCCAGTGGACGCAGCATCAGGCGAATCTGTCCGATTACGTCCACATCTCGGAGGGCACTGCACAGGACTTGCAGTGGTTGCTCACGGGCCAGCGTTGGGTCAGCGGCAGATCCCTCTCCCTTCCCCAACCGGAGCACACAGTGGTGACGGACGCGTCCCTCCTGGGATGGGGCGGCCACATGGGAGAGGCGGAGATCAGAGGCCTCTGGTCTCCGGCGGAGTCCAAGCTCCATATCAACCTTTTGGAGCTCAGGGCAATCCTACTTGCACTGAAAGCATTCCTTCCCTCTGTCAAGGGGAGAGTAGTGCAGGTGTTCACGGACAACACCACCGCCATGTGGTACTGCAACAAGCGGGGTGGGGTCGTGGACCCTTTGTCAGGAGGCTCTACGTCTCTGGACGTGGCTGGAACGTCAAGGCATTTCCTTGGCGGTTCAACACCTGGCAGGTACCCTAAACGCCAGGGCGGACGAATTCAGCCGCAGGTGCATGTTGGATCACGAATGGCGTCTTCACTCAGAGGTGGCACAAGGTCTCTTTCAACAGTGGGGAGAGCCTTGGTTAGATCTATTCGCCACCGAAGAGAACGCGCAATGTCAGCAGTTCTGCGCGTTGGAGTTTCCAAGGCGGCACTCGCTTGGCGACGCTTTTCGTCGCGAGTGGAGTTCCTGTCTATTGTACGCCTTTCCGCCTATACCACTTCTACCCAGAGTGCAGAAGATCAGACGCGACCGGGCCCAAGTCATTCTTGTGGCGCCGGACTGGGCTCGAAGAGTTTGGTGTCCCGAGCTACTCAGTATGAGCGTGGATCCCCTGATCCGGCTGCCTCTTCGAGAGGATCTCCTGTCGCAGCACCAGGGGACGGTCCTCCACCCGAACCTGTCCAGCCTCCACCTCCTTGCGGGGAGATTGAGCGGCGACAGCTGATTACATTTGACTTGCCTCCTGAAGTCTGTAATGTGATTCTGGCAGCCAGTCTTCCCTCCACTAAAACGGTATACACCTGTCGGTGGAACAAATTTGTGGCCTGGTGTGCAGCAAAAGCTGTAGATCCTCTTGCTGCCCCTCTTTCTGACGTCCTCTTGTTCCTTCTCTCTTTGGCCCAGCAGGGCTCTGCTCTGGGCACTATCAAGGGCTACCTTTCTGCTCTTTCAGCCTTTCTTAGGTTGCCTGATCAGCCCTCTCTTCAAGTCCCCCTGTTAACAGATTTCTCAAAGGCATTACTCACCTTTTCCCTCCTGTTCTTTTTGTCATGCCTCAGTGGGACTTGAACCTGGTTCTCACATACTTGATGTGCGCTCCCTTTGAGCCTCTTCATAACTGTCCTTTGCGGTTATTAACTTTGAAAACTGTGTTCCTGGTGGCCATCACTTCCGCTCGGCGTGTGAGTGAGCTCCAAGTTCTTTCCTGTAAACCTCCTTTCCTGGCGGTTCATCCGGACAAGGTGGTTCTTCGACCACGTCCCTCCTTTCTACCAAAAGTAGTCTCTGCCTTTCATCTCGGGCAAACTGTGACTCTGCCCACTTTCTTTCCGCCTCCGCACCCTTCAAGAGAAGAGGCTCCACCGTCTGGACCCAAAACGAGCACTTTCTATCTCAACCGCACACAGCAGTTCCGGGTGGATGACAAGCTCTTTGTTGGCTACGTGGGCGCCAAGAAAGGCCGGGCTGTGCACAAGAGGACTATCTCACGATGGGTTGTCTTGTGCATTAAAGCCTGTTACTCTCTGGCTAAAAAGGAACCTCCGGTTGGGCTGCGCGCCCATTCTACCAGGGCGACAGCAGCTACTACATGTAAGGAAGTGGGTTTCTGTTGCAGTAACCCCCACTTTTTGCCAGACCACTGATGCACTTTGACTTGATGTGCCCTGGGACCCTGCCAATCAGGTTCCCAGGGCCTGTGTTCCTTCCCCAGAACTGTACCCAATTGGCATCTTTGGCCACAGGTCAGCCCCTGGTAAATGGTACCACAGGTACCCAGGGCACTGTGACCAGGGAAGACCTCTAAGGGCTGCAGCACTTATTGTGCCACCATTAGAGGCCCTGTACCCTGAGACACACACACACACACACTGCCTTTGCAGGCTGCGTGTCTTGGTGCAGAACAAAGTGAAGAGTCGACATGGCACACATCCCTGTGTGCCATGCCCACAAACACACTGCCCTGGCATACCTCAGTCACCCCTCTAGCTGGGTGCACTATGCCAGTGGTGAGGGTACAGGTGCATGAGCCCTGTACCCCTACAGTACCAAGGTCCGTTCCTGGGCACTAAGTGCAGTGCTGCCATTAAGAGTATATGGTGCTGGGAGGTCGTCATCACGAACTCCACAGCACCATGATGGCTACACTGAAGACTGGGAAGTTTGGTATCAAACTTCTCAGCACATTAAACCCACACTGATGCCAGTGTGGGATTTAATGTAAGATGCACGACAGAGGGCAACTTAGAGTTGCCCCCTGAACCTAACCTACAATCCACGTCCTGCCTGAGAGGCTGCCTAGGCTGCCACCCAGCAGACATGTTGCTGGACCCCTGGGTAGAGAGCCATCCGCTCTCCTGGGCCTGCAACAATGCACGTCCTGGGCGAGGTGCTAGGTCTCCTCCCCCAGGATGGGCAGGGGGAAGCTTCAAAGACCTGCCGCCTTTGTGAGCCTCCCCAGACCACTTGCTGTATTCAGCAACTGGTCCCCACCGGTTCTAGCCCCCACTCTGGCGGGAAGACTGGCGGGAAACCCCAAGTGAGGAAAGAGGGTGTGCCAGCCTCTGCCAACCCCACCCCTCAGGTGGGGGAGGCGAGGTGAAGCACATCTCCGGGCTCTCGCCATCTTGAAGATGGGGAGCCCTGCACAATCAGGACTAGGCTCCTGCCCCCCTCCCACTGGAGTGTGGCAGGATAGGGTGTGTACCCACCCCAGGGAAGGGACCCATTGGTCCCTGCCCTTTACCTACCTGTAACGCCCCTAAATTTAGTATTTAGGGGCACCCTGGACCTTCCTTCCTCAGATCCAGCAACGACAACAAGAAAGGAAGAACAAGGACCAAACAGCCGTGCAGCCTGCTAACAAGAGAGACAACAACTGACTTGGCCCCAGCCCTACCGGCCTGTCTCCCCTCGAACCTGCTTTCTGCGAAATCCCGGTGTGTCCTGCAGCCAGCAACCTCACAAACCCCGGAGGACCTGCCTGCCTTCACTTGAACCGCCTGCTTCTCCCGTGAACACCGGATTTGTTCAAAACCAGCACCCCTGGCACCTGCCTGAAATCGCGAATCCAGCCCACTGCACCCGCCGAACCCGGCCCGAGCTAGAGTAAAAAAACACCAAGAGGAGGTCTCCCCGGCGATCCTGACCTGGAATCCGGCGACTCCTGACCTGTCTCAAGCCTCCAGACGAAGCCTGCAGCCTCAGTCCAGAGGGTCCCCCCTATCGCGACCAGAGCGGGTAAGAAAAATCCGACACTAAAAGGCACCCCTGCACCCGACGCCCCACGGCCTTGTGTGCCCAAACCCAGGGTGCCTACCTAAGCCAAGACATCTCAACTTACCCCTCGAAGTGTTGGTAGATCCCAGGAGAGACTCGTTTCCAAGCCTGCAGTGTTTGTCCAGTCCGGAGAATCTCCATAGACTTCAACAGGGAACCCGACGCCATAATAGCCCCCTGCACCGGGCCGCCCGAGTGCCGCTGTGGGTGCGCTTTTGGTGCTCACTTGCTTCCCCCTTTGTGCCAAGTCTACAGCCAGGAGCTTTGCTCCCACAACCCAGTGGCCTGCTAGCCAGCAGCCACCAACCAAAGTCCCCATATCCCCCATAGGATAACATTGGGGCCTCAACACTCCGCATCCGGCCGCCCTAGTGCCGCTGTGGGTGCAACAAGAGTGCATCACTGACCCTGGGGGACCCCTGAGTCTAACCCCAGAACCTGGACTCCCACAGTCAAAAACTTACCTGCAAACCGATAACTTGTTTTGCCTCCATAGGATAACATTGGGTATTTTTCTCTGAAAAATCAACTAAGTGTGGAGTTTCAAAAACTAAAAATATTGCTTAATTGTTTAACCAAAACGACTTTGCTCACCTGTTTGCAGGAAATGTCTCAGGACTGAATCTAGGACCCAGTCCTGAGGTTAGTAAAGTAACACGATAATTACCTACCTGCATATTACAGTAAGTCCATGCATTTCAATGGACTGTTCGAAAAAGTTTCTAAGTGTCAATTTTTGAAATCTTGAAATATTCACTAAAAATCGTCCGAATATCAAAAACGAAATTACTCACCTGTTCTCAGGAGAGATCCCAGTGCTGGATCTAGATGCCCAGCACGGATTAGAAAAAGTGACTACAACTGTGATTTTCCGATAACTTGATTTTCCTCCATAGGATAACATTGCCTGGTTTTTACCAGAAATTCTTCTGTCGATTTTTGCAACACACAAATATTCCTTCAAAATCGCCTGTGTATCAAAAACGAAATTACTCACCTGTTCTCAGGAGAGATCCCAGTGCTGGATCTAGGTACCCAGCACTGATTAGAAAAAGTGACCAACTGTAATTTTCCTCCATAGGATAACATTGCCTGGTATTTGCCAGAAATTCTTCTAAGTGTCGATTTTTGCAACATACAAATTCTCCTTAAAAATCGCCTGTGTAACAAAAACGATTTCTTTCAGCTGTTTACAGGAAATGCACCAGGGCTGAATCCAGGATCCAGCCCTGAGTAAGAAAAACCTTTGTAAAGTAATTCTATTGCAGTTTACTTAAAAATCCCATTGAGCTCAATGTTAAAGTATACCAAGTATTGTGTTGCCTAGTGCAACCCCTGTGCCATATTGCATTTAAAGTCTATTGTTCATTGAAAGTATTCAACAAACAGCATCTTATCTTGAGAAAGTATTTTTATGCAAACCTGTGGTTCTAAAATAAAACTGTATATTTTTTTATACAAAGATATTGGCCTAGAGTTCAGTTCTTGAGTGTGTGGCTTCATTTGCTGACTGAGTGTGTACATCAAATGCTTTGCACTGTCCTCTGATACTGCCTTACTGCTCGACCAAGCTACCACTTTAGAGAGTAAGGTTATATCTAACGTTACCCTCTGCCAAACCTCTGGGGACTGTGGACTCTGTGCACACTGAACCTTACTTTGGTTCAGTATATACAGAACCACTTTCTTACACTACAGCATTGGGACGCTGTGTCCCCCTGCAAGACATCTGTCAGGCGGCCACTTGGGCCTCGTTGCATACTTTCACAAAGCACTATTGCCTTGACAGTCAAGTCCGGAGAGACGGCTTCTTTGGCCGGTCGGTTCTCCGTGACTTTCTGGTGTGATTTCACTTCGCAGACCCACCACCGGGGATGGTATTGCTTGGGTATGTATTCTAAGGTAAGGAATCTATCACTAACGTGTCTCTTTCAGATGCACAAGTTACTTACTTGTGTAACGATATATCTGTAAGAGACATTAGTTAGTGATAGATTCCTTACCACCCGCCCATCCTCCCCGTTCTGCGAACTGTTCTCTAGGGTTCAGGTCATCCCTTTCAGGGCCCTAGTTCTTTTGCACCAGTAGTCGGTCTCTGGCATGGCTCTGCGCTCCTGGCGTGGAAAAGTTGTGTACAGAACTGACGTGTGGGCGCGTCTAAATAGCTCCCATGACGTCATCTCGGCGACCACGACACCAGCGACGTACGCGGAGCAGTACGACGACGCCTACCGATGCGCAGGGATATTGCTGACGAAAAACTTTCCGAATCCAGTCTGACGCCTGGGGATATTCTAAGGTAAGGAATCTATAGCTAACTAATGTCTCTTACAGATATATCGTTACACAAGTAAGTAACTTGTGCACCTGACTGTCACAGCTATTACTGTTGATGCTGCATTACCAAATAAACCAACACGAATTTGAGTGCTCGATCTATCATAATTCGGGCGTTTGTGATCCTCATCGTTTTCGCTTACAAGAGCACTTAAATTTGAGACTTGTGGACACAGTATCCTAATATTATTCTTCAACGTGCCGTCTACATAATTATCTATACTTCTGGAAAGTGTTTTTTGAAGTCTTATTTGCGACTTCAAGAATTATTACTCTTGCTGCTGTACATCCCGAACAATTGAGGGTTCTAAGGAACTCATTTACCATCTACTACGAAGTTCTTTAAGCCTTGAAAAAGTCGTATACACGATGAAACACGTGTCGGCTGTCTGCATCCATGATATACACTTCGTGCCAACACAATCAAGACTTTACACGACTTTTGCACCTTTTATGAATACTCTCTATGTATACAATGCATGGTGTTGTGTTTATTAAAACCAACTGACAAGGTCGGTTAACAAACTTAACAGTGGTTGTGCTCTGTAACCTATGTTTAACACCACCACAATGTTCTACCTCAACAAACTGGGAGGTACAAAATAATTTCCGCTAAGCAAGCTAGCACAACAGATCTGGCAATTGGCAGTCCCTCAAGGAATCCATCTGCAAACAATACATCTATCGGTAGTATACAACACAACAGCAGATCTAAGCAGGCAAAACAGCTGCTCCCACGAGTGGGAATTGAAGCACAAAACAGTACAATACATCTTCCAAACATGGGGAACACCAGTGATAGACCTGTTTGCAACAATACAGAACTTGAAATGCCAGTTCTTTGCCTCGGTTTCCTCACCACCTGTCAAAGGAGAATGCCCTGTCACTAAATTGGTCAGGGACATTCGCATATGCTTTTCCACTAATACCCCTAATCCAAAGCGTACTAGAAAAAGCAAGACAGCCAGGGACAAACCTAATTCTCATTGCCCCACAATGGCCGTGACAGACATGGTATTAAAGTCTGCTAGAACTGTCCAGGGGACAAATCAATATCAGAGCAGACAAGGACCTGTTGACAATGCAACAGGGCCAAATCTTTCAACCGGAACAGACGACGCTACACTTAGCGGCTTGGCACCTGAATAGGTAGAGTTTGGTCACCTCGACCTGCCTACACAAACAATGGAAATTTTAAAGGAAGCAAGAAAACAAACTACAAGAAAATGCTATGCTAGAAAATGGAAGCGATACACCACTTGGTGCACAGCTAACAATCGGTGTACCAGTGTAAAAGTTATCTACATATAAATGGGGACCTTTGTTAAAAAGTCCTCCACGAAGTTGCCACACAATTTTCTCTATCTCCGAAAGTGGACGGACAATCAGGGGGGTCAATACAGGAATCCCTACCAGTGTAGACCATGAAATTCTAGGCCTATCCAGTACTACTCTCAGGCAGCATATACATCTTAATTCCATAACGTGCCCTCTTGCTAGGAATGTACTGCCTAAAAAGCAATCGGCCCTTTGAAGGGGACCAAAGATTCATCCACAGCTATTTCTTTCCCAGGCACATAGATTTCTGAAAATCGATCTACAAAGTGACCAAGGACAGGCTGAACCTTAAAGACTATCACAAGTGGGGTGATCTTGTGGCAACGCTAAAGCATTATCAACAAAATGCAACATCCGAAGAAGCAAATACCGATTATGACTCGTGATTGTAGGAAATATAGCCGTTGCCTTCAAGGGATCAGTTGACCAATATGAAGACGGCACCGGCTTCATCATCAGTCGGATCAAAAAGTTAAACCCAAGAACTTCTTCAGCTCATCCAGATTTGTGGGAGTTTACTGGGTAGTTCTAGAGTGGGGCTTAAGTCTGGCAATGTTGTCCCTCAGATACTGTTCAGCATACAAATTAGTCTGCTCAACAAATCTCAGCCAAAATAAATAGTCCATAAACTGAAAGAAATTTATAGTCCAAACATTTTCACAATTCACTCTACGCCCTGCAACACCACTAAGAGCAGGCAACACCGGCTGCATCATGTTTGGGTCAACCTAGCCTTGCAGCCCTGGGCTGCTGTCCAGATGCCTCTTGCTGCGCTATCTGCACATCAGTGCCCTCCCTGTTAAACAGGCACTTCATCTGCACTGAGAGTAGCTTCATCATCAGATGATTCCTCTCGGACAGAAATTTCACTGCCAGAATACTGGCCTTCCTCCTCTGCCTCATATGCAGTCAGTCTCATAATGATGGTTAGAAGAAGACTCCAAGCATCCCAACAACCTGCTGAGCGGTCATCCTGCGGCTAGCCCTAATCCTTAGTTAAACAAGTAACTTGACAAATAAGTCAACAGTACCCAACACTGTGTAAAAAAATAATAAATGAAGTGTGGATTTATAAAACAAAGAAACTACTGGCATATAGCAGTTGCAAGGTAAAGTCAATCGGCATAAAGCACACTAAGACCTATATACTGTAAAACAATACCGCTCACTTGCTAGAGGCCACTAGACTCACCAGCACCTACTCTGCACAGACGCAGCAAGCACAGATATCCCACTAAAAAAGAAAACCAAAGATAATTACACACAGGGCAACACAATACATATTGTGCCCAAATGCAATGAAAATGTCACACATATTCAAACGGAAGCTAAATAGGTTGCTATTACAACATTTCCTAAAAAACGTTCATGCAGGTCATTGATGCTCATTTGTAGTAAACAATATAAAAAGTTTCCTTACCAAACACTTGCAACTACACAAACTGCAGCTCTACCAGTGCCGAAACCGCAAGCATAAGTTTTGCAGCGTGAATCTTTCTGGATTCACTATGCTGTGCATTATTCCGCAGTGTAGTGGTTGGGTCCGGAATCGCAGTCTTTTTTTTTTTTTTTGTGTGTATCCCAGGTGGGCGTCGACGCCCCACCATTTGGTGTCCTCCCGTGACGTCGGCACGCTTCCTCGAATCTCCCACCCTAGGGCGCCATCTTCAGATTCTTTTTTCCGCCGGTGGGTCTGGATCGTCGTGAGGAGCTCCAGAGTTGGAAAAGGAGAGAAGAAGTAAGAGAAAGCAAGAAAGAACCGAGAAAAATTGGAGATCTTCATCACAAGACAAAGAACATACTACCGGGTCGACGAAGCGGGCGAGAGAACTTCGACGTCCAACGGAGAATGCGCACACAGGGGGCTCCCTGAGCGCAGGAATGGACAAGACACCATTCAAGTTCTGTCGTAACTGCCACCACAAGTTCGCGCAGAAAGACCAGCATCCAGTCTGCAACCTCTGCCTACCGATCGACCATCAAAGCGGCGACTGCAACGCCTGCGCAGCATTCGCCACCAAGACCCTCAGGGTGAGGGACAGACAGAGGAGAGCAAACTACAGCATGCAGGGCCAAGGGCCACCTCCGTCGCTGCGGGACCTGGGCCTCTCTAGTGGGGAAGAGGACAACATCGCCGAGGGACCAGAGGACTGCACGGTCGTAGAGACCGATAACACTTCCAGGAAGGAGGTAAGAGACACGTCGACCCAAAAACCCCGACAGACTCTCGAAAATCCGAGCCAAAGTCCTCGAAAGGAGCACCGGCGTCGAAGCACTCGACGACCGAAGCTGCGTCCACAGACAAACAGCCCAGCGGATCCTTTGAAAAGGACTCCCGGTCGGCGAAAGCTCTTGACACACCCAGGTCGTCGAAGCACGGTTCCGAGAAGCCACACTCTACGCCGAAGGGAAAAGAGCAAAAGGCACCTTCGACGTCAACTACAACGTTGAAGAGAACTGCCGAAACTCTCGACGCCGATCAAGCGGCGCAGATGGAGAGGAAGAAGAAAAGGCTCGAGGCCGAAATGGCCAGTATCATCCAAAGGAAGAAGGACTTCGACGACCGGATGAGTAGATACACCATCCCTTCGAAGCCCTCGACGGTCGTCGAAGCGGAAACGCAAGAGGAGTTCGACACCATCGAGCCGCCGAAAACTCCCGAACCATCGGAACAACAGGACGAAGAGGCCCTGTACTATTATACAGAGGGTGATGACGACCAGCAAACGCACTTCGGCTCGACACCCTCGGAGGCTCAAGACCTGGAATGGCAGGATCTCGACGCCGAAAACCCAGAGGAGGCCGTGGAAACGTATCCGTCGAGGCCTTCGCCACCGGACGACATAGGAGTTTATAACATGGTCGTCAGGAACGCGGCAGCCGCCTGTAAAGTGGAAATGGAGGAGGAAAAGCCAAAAGCCTGTTTTCTCCTGGAAACACTGCTACCAACACAAACTAGGAGCCAATTCCTTCCTATGCTCCCTAGTGTGCTAGACCAAGGCAGGGAGGCTTTCAAGGCGCCATCTACCTGCAGATCGGTCACCCCCAGAGCTGAGAAAAAATATAAACACTCTTCAAAGGATCCACCATATATCCAGGGATCTGTGCCAGCTGATTCAATAATAACAGCAACAGCCAGGAAGAGGGCCAACGTTCCCACAAACTCCGGTCCGCCCCCAGACAAGGAGAGCAAGAGGTTAGACCTCAAGGAGGAAAATTGAAAGAAATGCGGCAATACATTGGCACATCGCCAACTCCAATGCCCTTCTAAATAGGCACGCCTTCCAGCACTGGGAAGAAGTGGGGCAGTTGCTCAAACTGCTCCCCACCGAACAACAGCAGAGAGCGGCACACCTGGTGGAGGAGGGGAAGAACATGGCCAACACCTGCCTGAAGTCGGCCCTAGACGCAGCTGATACATCAAGCAGGCTGATGATGATCGGGGTGACAGAGAGGAGACCTGCCTGGCTCAGGATCTCCAGGTTCAAGCCGGAGGTGCAAAACAACATCCTGAAGTTGCCCTTCAACGAGGAAAAGCTGTTCGGCACGCCCGTGGACGAGACGCTGACGCAGCTCAAAAAAGATAACGAGACGGCAAGGTCCATGGGAGCACTACAGTTCAGGGGTATGAGAAAAGGCACCCCCTCTCGAAGACCAAATGGCAGAGGTGGGAACCAGCCAGAAACATTGCACCAGGCCTTCCAGCAAACATTTCAGGGAAGCAGCCAGGCGCAACAGGGTCAGCAGCAACAAGGCTGGCAGAACCAACAGAGGGGCCAGTCCTTTCGAAGCCGACCAAACGGACGAGGCAATACACGAAGAGGCGGTCAGCAACCCGCCCCCAAGTGACTCCACACTACAAAACGTGCCTGCACTCCCAACATCACTAGTGCCGCGGCACAACAAAAGACACGGACAACATTTACAAATTTACCATCATACAACGCCCGTAGGAGGCAGACTAAAACACTTCTCCCAGGAGTGGGAGAAGATAACAGACAAGTGGATACTCAACATCATACAGTTCGGCTACTGCATAGAACTCGTAAAGAGGCCACCAAACAAGAGGCCAACAAACAAGAAACCTTCAACAGAAGAGCTGTCACTATTGTGGCAGGAAGCACAAGAACTCCTCCACAAACGGGCTATAGAAAGGGTGCCGTACAGAGAAAAGAGCGCCGTACAGAGAAAAGGGCACAGGAGTGTACTCCAACTACTTCCTCGTACCAAAGGTAGACGAAACGTTAAGGCCCATACTGGACCTACGGTTCCTAAACAAATACATAAAAACTCAAAAGTTCAAGATGACGTCCTTACAGGAGGTAATACCTCAGATAAGGCACGGGGATTTTATGTCCACAATAGACCTCAAGGATGCCTACCTGCACATCCCCATGAACCAAGGACACAAGCATCTGCTCATATTCACCATCAGCAAAACGCACTACCAGTTCACGGCCCTAGCATTCGGCCTCAAATCAGCGCCAAGAGTATTCACCAAATGCCTAGCTGCCGTAGCAGCACATCTGCGAAGACAGGGGATACACGTATACCCCTACCTAGGCGACTGGTTGGTAAAGGCGAACTCCTACAACCAATGCAAACTACATGCTCAGCATGTCACACAAACGCTGACAAAACTAGGTTTCTCCATACACAAAGAGAAGTCATCGCTGGAACCAGAACAAGTGAAGATCTGCCTGGGTGCGAAAATCGACACCATTCAGGGAAGAGTGTTCCCCTGCGAGAAAAGGATCCTCGCACTACTGAAGGAGACTCGCCGCTACCTGAAGGGGCAACGTCTGACAGTGAGGACAGTGAGCAAGCTCATGGGCATGATGGCATCCTGCATACATTTAGTCCCCTATATTCGGCTACACATGAGACCATTCCAGGAATGGCTGCAACAGCAATGGTCACAGGCAACAGGGAGTTGGGAAGATCTAGTGGTTGTAACGCACGCAGTGCAGGAAGAGATAGCATGGTGGAACAGGGACAACATAACAAGGGGAAACCCATTCACACCACCAACTCCAACAGTGACCATCACAACAGACGCATCCCAAATAGGGTGGGGAGCGCACATGAAACTGCTCAAGGTAAGGGGGTTATGGACACAAACAGATGCCGTCAAACACATCAACTACCTAGAACTCAAGACCGTGTTCCTTGCCCTAAAAGGGTTCCAGAAACAGCTGTACGGCCAAAGGGTGTTAGTACAAACAGACAACACCACAACGATGTTCTACATCAACAAGCAGGGAGGAACACACTCAGTGGCGCTCTCAGATCTAGTGCAACAGATCTGGAAATGGGCAATTCCATTACAAATAGACCTCCTGGCAATACATCTGCCAGGGAAGGACAATGTGGAAGCAGACAGACTGAGCAGACAGACGTCAATCTCACACGAGTGGGAGCTCAACCCGCAGGAGACGCAAAAAGTATTCAAGAAGTGGGGGACCCCACAACTAGACCTGTTTGCAACACACCAGAATGCAAAATGCCAATACTTCGCATCCAGGCAGCCAGGCCATCAATCCCAAGGAAATGCCCTATGGATGAGCTGGTCAAAGACATTTGCCTACGCTTTTCCACCGATACCGCTGATACACAAAGTGCTCAGCAAGTGCAGAACAAGCAACATGACGCTAATTCTGGTAGCACCACAGTGGGCCAGGCAGTCCTGGTTCTCGCAGATCGTGGAGATGGCACAGGGACCACCACACAAGTTCCCAAGAAGGAAAGACCTGCTCTCGCTGCAAAACGGAAGGGTACTCCATCCAGAACCAGAAAGCCTCAGCCTAGCAGCGTGGCTCCTGAGCACGCTGGCAGTGCCGCGAGAAGCGAGGAGACCCACCACACGGAAATTCTATGCAGCAAAATGGAAGAGATTCACTGAATGGTGCATCAACAAAAAGCTCCACAGGAGAATCACTAAAGAATCAACTGTGCTAAAATACTTAACACACTTACTAAAAAGTAACCTAAGCTGCACTTCGCTAAGAGTGCACCTGGCAGCAATAGTAGCCTATACAAGAGAAACAGGGAAAAGCTTCTTTACATCTCCAGTAGTAAAAAGATTCCTGGAAGGAGCCAAAAGAATAGCACCGCCAAAGAGGATGCCACCGCCTGCATGGAACCTCAATGTAGTTCTAACACAGCTTATGAAAGCACCGTTCGAACCCATCCACAAGGCATCGCTACATATGCTCACAATAAAGACGGCCTTTCTGGTAGCAATTACCTCGCTACGTAGGGTGAGCGAGTTGCAGGCGCTCACACTACAAGAACCCTACATTCAGATTCACAATGACAGGGTGGTAATGAGGACGGACCCACACTTCATGCCAAAGGTGGTGTCCAGGTTCCATATAAACCAAACAATACAAATTCCCAGTTTCTTCCAGAAACCATCCACCAGCGCTGAAAGGGCACTGCACACTCTGGACGTCAGAAGAGCAGTAATGCATTACATCGAAAGGACTAAGGATTATAGAAAGACAAAGTAGTTCTTTGTGTCCTTCGCAAGCAGTTTCCTGGGCAGACCAGTGACTAAGAATACCATCGCACGATGGATCGCACAAACAATTCAATACTGCCACAAACAGGCAGGCCAAGAGCTACAGGGAGCAGCTCAGGCTCACTCAACCAGGAAAAAGGGAGCAACAATAGCCTTCCTAGCAAACACACCTATCCAAGACATTTGCCTGCGGCAAAATGGGCTTCAGTGCACACGTTCACTAAGCACTACTGCGTGGATATACAGATGAACAAGGAAGCACAAGTAGGTCAAAAAGTGCTTCAACATATATTCAACAACCAACGCTCATCTTCCACCCAGCCGCCACAAATATAGCAAACCGCTACAAAGTCTATGCACAGCATAGTGAATCCAGAAAGATTCACGCTGCAAAACGAATAGTTTCTTACCCGTCGGTATAGTTTTGCAGCTTGAAGACTTTCTGGATTCACTAGCGAACCCACCCGCCTCCGCCAGAAAGATGAGACAGGAGGAAGATGGGACTAACAAATGGAAAACACCTTCAAAAGGGTAAAAGGATTAACAACACAAGCACAAGACAAAAAAAAAAAAAAAAAAAAAGGAATCCGAAGATGGCGCCCTAGGGTGGGAGCTTCCGGAGGAAGCGCGCCGACGTCACGGGAGGACACCAAATGGTGGGGTGTCGACGCCCACCTGGGCTACATAAAAAAAAACAGAAAAAAGACTACGATTCCGGACCCAACCACTACACCGCGGAATAATGCACAGCATAGTGAATCCAGAAAGTCTTCAAGCTGCAAAACTATACCGACAGGTAAACTATTCGTTACACCAAAGTAAAGCAAAAGCTTTGCACTAAAATGAAAAGGTGAAAAAAAAACTTACGGTCACAAATGATGGCAAAACACGCAGACCATCAGCCGAATTACATTTAACACAAACTTTCCCTGGTGGTCTATCTGCCCCCCTTGGGGGAACATGGGCGTAAAAATACAAGGCCTGTCTGGCCCCAATGGGGGCAGAAACAGCCAGAATATTCACCCCGAAAAGGGGAGTGACCGTTGCCCAAGGAGCCCCTCCCCAAAACATTTTAGGCCATAAACAATAAAATCCCTAGTGGTCTAGCAGCTTTTGCCCGCCCACCCCCCTCCTTCCTTGGGAGCAGATGGGCCTAAAAATATAAGGCAGAAATGGCTAAAACATTCAACCCCAAAAGGGGTTGTGTGGGGCGGAAAAAAGGAAATGACCCCCATGGGAACGACCCTTCCCCAAGGGGTTGCTCCCGAAAGGCGTAATACATTTCCTGTCACCTAGTGGGTTTCGGCCTCCCGGGGGGCTGATGGGGCTAAAAAACGTCTGACACAGCACCTGGGGGGAGGGGGGGGGGGATTGGGGGACAGGGGGGGCGAATCATGGTAAAAGGAAATTACCCCTAGGGAATTACCCTTGCCCAAAGGGTCTCCCAAAATACGTCAAAATGAATTCCCTGGCGCCTAGTGGTTGGGGGGCCGATGCACATGCCCCCATGAGAGCGACCCTTGCCTAAGGGGTCGCTCCCCCAACAACACAAAAAAAAATCCCTGGTGTTCCAGTGGATGGATTCTGGAGGAGGAATCCATTCAAAACAGGCACAGGGGGAAAGGAAAAACTTTCCTCTCTGTACTCGCTAGAAGCAAATGGCACGCCAACATCAGCCGATTACCGAGTGAGGGGTTGGGCGTGGCATGTAGGGGGGGCGGCCCACGAGGGGAATGCCAGCGCTTCCCCGTGGGCTAGTGTCAGGACGTAATGTCTACGTCCTTGACACAGCAGCATTGCTGCCGAGGACGTAACCATTACATCCTCTGCATAGAAGGGGGTAAATAAAGTCTGAAAAGTGTAAGGATTAATTTTTGGATCATTCAAACTCTGGATTCCTTTTTTATGTAGGTCCCTGTAATGCTACAAGCGGTCTGGCACGAGGTCACCACGATCATTGCCGAACTTGCAGACCACGTCTTCACACCAACTCCCGAGTAATGCATGTTGTGTCTTCGCCCCAAAGCCAAGGAAGTCAAGCACTTACACAAGTTCATTGACCTTATCAGTCCTGTTCAAACGACAGATAGTGATGTTGTGGAAGGCACCCACTGCCCCAGACCTCAAACGCTGGCTAAGCACATTACTGATATGTGCGCACACAGAAGCGAACACCCTTAGGCTCCTTTGGATGCCGGGGGTACTCTAGGACGGGTGGCGAATGATGGGAGACATACCTCCCCAGCATTGAGTCAAAAAATGATGTGCCCACCATGAAACAGATGCTGCGTCCCCTGACTAGACACCACACTACTGCCTCAGGATGTGGGCTTCCTGGCCATGGGACTATGGGCACTCATAAGATCCATGCAAGGCCCCCCCCCCCCCTTCTTTTCCAGGAGAGCCCCACTTGGTGAACATCGAAGGCCCAAGAGACAGCGCACGACTTGTATAACGAAGCAAACACCTTCCCTGACACGTATGTGGTGGCCGACCGTGCCGCCGCCCCACCCCCGAATCGACCCATGAGCAGTAGTGCCCCACCACCTGCGACAGCGGTGCCTGCAATACACCCTTTCACTATCGCTCAGGCCTGGGGTTCCTCGCTGGGCTTCGGTGTTTATACACGCCATGCACTACCCCTCTTCCTGAACAGACTCCATTGTTTCAGCTGTTAGTTTGTTTATTGTATTGTTGCTTTTTCTTTCCCCATAGCGATACAAAAGGGGATGATGGACGGAACGTTTGAGCCAATCAAACACTCACCCCCAGTCAACTGATCTGGGTTTAATCCATCATCATTCTTTAGCTCACTCCACCACCCCAGTTCAGACATGGCCATATGCAAATCAGTCTGACCCTGTGCCTCATGGGAACAGTCCAGCCCGAACTGCCAAGCCATGTCTTCCCTGGACCGGAAACAAGCATCCTAGGACCGGTTTCTGGCATTTCAGCCGTCATCAGCCAGGCTTGCTTGAATCCAGTGGCAAAGTGAGCAAGGGACCCACGTCTGGGCATACCCCCGCCAACTTAGGGCGACCAAAGCGATACAAAAGGGGATGATGGACGGAACGTTTGAGCCAATCAAACACTCACCCCCAGTCAACTGATCTGGGTTTAATCCATCATTCTTTAGCTCACTCCACCACCCCAGTTCAGACATGGCCATATGCAAATCAGTCTGACCATGTGCCTCATGGGAACAGTCCAGCCCGAACTGCCAAGCCATGTCTTCCCTGGACCGGAAACAAGCATCCTAGGACCGGTTTCTGGCATTTCAGCCGTCATCAGCCAGGCTTGCTTGAATCCAGTGGCAAAGTGAGCAAGGGACCCACGTCTGGGCATACCCCCGCCAACTTAGGGCGACCAAAGCGATACAAAAGGGGATGATGGACGGAACGTTTGAGCCAATCAAACACTCACCCCCAGTCAACTGATCTGGGTTTAATCCATCATCATTCTTTAGCTCACTCCACCACCCCAGTTCAGACATGGCCATATGCAAATCAGTCTGACCCTGTGCCTCATGGGAACAGTCCAGCCCGAACTGCCAAGCCATGTCTTCCCTGGACCGGAAACAAGCATCCTAGGACCGGTTTCTGGCATTTCAGCCATCATCAGCCAGGCTTGCTTGAATCCAGTGGCAAAGTGAGCAAGGGACCCACGTCTGGGCATACCCCCGCCAACTTAGGGCGACCAAAGCGATACAAAAGGGGATGATGGACGGAACGTTTGAGCCAATCAAACACTCACCCCCAGTCAACTGATCTGGGTTTAATCCATCACCATTCTTTAGCTCACTCCACCACCCCAGTTCAGACATGGCCATATGCAAATCAGTCTGACCCTGTGCCTCATGGGAACAGTCCAGCCCGAACTGCCAAGCCATGTCTTCCCTGGACCGGAAACAAGCATCCTAGGACTGGTTTCTGGCATTTCAGCCGTCATCAGCCAGGCTTGCTTGAATCCAGAGGCAAAGTGAGCAAGGGACCCACGTCTGGGCATACCCCCGCCAACTTAGGGCGACCAAAGCGATACAAAGGGGATGATGGACGGAACGTTTGAGCCAATCAAACACTCACCCCCAGTCAACTGATCTGGGTTTAATCCATCATCATTCTTTAGCTCACTCCACCACCCCAGTTCAGACATGGCCATATGCAAATCAGTCTGACCCTGTGCCTCATGGGAACAGTCCAGCCCGAACTGCCAAGCCATGTCTTCCCTGGACCGGAAACAAGCCCTAAGTTGGCAGGGTATGCCCAGACGTGGGTCCCTTGCTCACTTTGCCACTGGATTCAAGATAGCCTGGCTGATGAGGGTTTTGAACCCGAAACCGGTCCCAGGATGCTTATTTCCGGTCCAGGGAAGACATGGCTTGGCAGTTCGGGCTGGACTGTTCCCATGAGGCACAGGGTCAGACTGATTTGCATATGGCCATGTCTGAAGTGGGGTGGTGGAGTGAGCTAAAGAATGATGATGGATTAAACCCAGATCAGTTGACTGGGGGTGAGTGTTTGATTTGCTCTAACGCTCCGTCCATCATCCCCTTTGGTATCGCTTTTCTTTCCCCATGGCAACAAATGTATGCTGTTAAATCATTGTAATACGATGTTTGAGATGGGCGATCACAATCGGTTATATTGCTTTTGCCATGCTATAGCATTTTTCTTTGATGTAAAAAAATCAATTTAAAAAAAAATAAATAGCAGTCCATGTAAAATATTCTCTAGTCCCAAAATCTAAAAGATTTAAGTGTGTTTATGATAACGGGTAAAAGGCCAACGCATTCAGAGATTTGAGTCTGAGGTGCCTTCCTTGTAGCTGTTCAGGTTTCATCTTTGTACTGTTTCTAAATGTTGCACTGCATTTACTACTTGGATGTGAATTTGATTTGTCTGATTCAATGGAAGTGGGATGTGGTTGTTCTCCAGCATGGCTCAAGGGGATGCTCAGATAATAAGGGTGACTCCATCTCTCTGGTGGGATGTGTAACGATTAAAGGCAGTGAGTATGCTGCTTTTTTGAGGATGCTTCCTGTATTGGATGTTGAAAGTAGGATCTAAAATAATTTCCTGAGAAATTGCTGCAGCCATGTTTTAGATGTTACAAATTCAGTGTTAGTGGTGACCAGACCAGGGTTCTTTATGAAACTCACAGTAGCAACTTATTTTCTGTGAGAATTACATTTTTTACCTTTTTCATAGTCCTTGAATGTTGATTGTTGAGCTGATGTGAGAAGGTGGTTCTGACCATCTTATCTGCCTGGATTTTTTGCTTTTTGTTCACCTGGTTTTTGACCTTTTGCTGTGACTCACCCACGGTAAACTCATGGTTAAATGGACTGCGCATGTTTACTGCCAGTGTCGGCCTTTTACGATAAGGCCACTGCGATGCAGCATGGGTAAGGAGTACTCTGCTGGTTTCACGTGAACACTTGTGCACATGTGAGAGGGCTGCACATGGGGGACTCTAGTGCGCAGCCCAGGAACTGTGCACAGGTAGACTGGCGCAGAAGGGACTGTAGAATTGGGTAGTGACATGGAATAGGCCTTATAATGTGGGTGTACACATGTAAGGGAAAGTCAGTGTGCTTCTCTGTGACTGTAGAGACACTCCATTATACTACTATGTGAAAGGCTGCCTTAGGGCGTTGCTCCATTTTTCTTTGGGGTAGAGACTCAAGACTCGCACCAATGTACATTGTAACTTGTGTAAAAAGAACAATTCTGTTAAGTACAAAAGCATATCTATACAGCTTATGGTCTTCCAGGGATGTCCTATTTCTCTGACTCCTCTCGGGATCAGAGCCCAGCCCTTGTCACCCTGCTGGCCTGGGTAATTACTTTTCTCTCCAGCTGCAGGAACAAAGACCTCACCCCTCAAAGGAAGCAATTAACAGTGCTTAAGCCAGCCCTGGAGGAGAGCGAGGTTGGGTAAACTGCTCTGCATCAATCATCCATCTGTCATCCTGTTCCAGGAAGGGGGCCTTCTCCAGGCCACTTCACAAAGGAGGGAGTCCAGACCTCTGGAGTCAAGCCGGGGAGGGGCGGTGAAGGGGTGGGCGATTTGCTGGGGGTGCCCTGGCAGTGATGTCAGCAAGGGGTGGAGCTGAGATCCCTAGAACACATGTGGCAAGTGACTCCTGGGTGACGCCATTTTGAGCTATCCCAGAAGACTGCAGGAAGGTTTGGACAGGGGCGGAGAGGTGATGTGGCACATCAGGATAGTCCAGAGACGCGGCCCTGCTGGACACTCCTGCCTCCTCTCTTTCCTGTGCAGGACCTTTGAAGTGATCGCTTGGTAGTGCTTTTCTGCTGGACATTGGACTTGGAGGCAGCCGCCATTGACGTTTGGAAAGAGGAACCCCCTGACTGCCATTAGGCCCCTGACCCCTGGGCCAGTGGGGGTACTCCCTAAGACCAGGCAAGCTGGTCCCCTTAAACTCCCTGGAGACCAGTTGGGCGAAAGACTGCGCTCTGCGCAAGGAGAGAGAGCGGCCCAGAGAAACCAAAGTGAGGCTGACGCAGGGAGCCAGTGAAACCAGCTCCCTGCAAAGTTTGTCCACCTTGCAGGCCAGGAGGCCTGAAGAAAGTGCACCAGGTGGCAAGGAGACTAGCATCAGAATTGGCCCAACGTGGCCTGAGATGTCCTGGAGAAGTTATGGTGACCTTTGACCTTTTGCGGGGCACCGGCAACTAAGCTGGAGCTCCTCTGACGTTTTCAGCTGGTGTGTGCCAGGGCCCGGGGGCTGCCCCAAGCAAAGGAAAGGCGTGAAGTGCCGTCCCCGCTAGGAGCCTGAGGGGACCCAGGACCCCATCCCTGGACACAGAAGGAAAACATTCGAGGGAGTGCCGTTGCGCCCACTCGCGAGGTGAAGGGGCCCAGGACCCTATCCCTGGGCCCCGACGAGAGAAACGAAGTCTGGGAGCGCCGTTGTGCTTCTTGTGAAGATGCAAGCAGGCCCAGGACCCCATTCCTTGGCTCAGAAGTAAGTGGAAGCAGAGGAGTGCCGTTGCGCTCCCAGTGAAGATACTTGTGGACCCAGGGCCCTATTCCTGGGCCCGGCAAAGCAGCAGCGGAAGCCGGGGAGCACCGTTGTGCTCCTCGCAAAGTGCCTGGGGGCCCAGAACCCCATCCCTGGGTTCCGACGAAGATGGGAGAGGGGGAGCTCTTCCGCTCTCCCCCACATGCGCCCTGGCTTTCCAGCACGGGTCTGCCCGCAGGACCGGGTAGACTAGAAACAAAGTGCCGGCTCCTGCGGTAGCATGCGTGTGTTGTCCAGGCGGGGAACCTGGCAAGAACAGCCAGGGGGTGGGCTTCCCGAGCTGTTCTCCAATGACCTAAGTGCATGCTGGGTGCCTGGGTGGGCCTGGACACCCCAAAGACAAAGCAGCTAAAGAAACCAGCATTGCGGCTCTCCCCATAATGGCCTGCAGGGCTTGGCCACATTACTTTAATCCATTGTTTTGGTTCTGTGGTGGCCCCAGGAGAGCAGGGTCACCACCAAAGGAATATGTGGGGGAGCTGCTGGAGCAGCACAGCCTACCCCCTTATGGTTACAAAGACCCCACCCTAAGTTGGCGGGGACATTAGAAGGATAACCCCCCAAGGGATTCAAGTGTTTCTCACGCTTTCCCATGTTGGAACGTTTGTTTCATTATTGGGTAAAAGGTACTCCCCCTGTGGGCAAAGGTTGACTGCAACCAGTTGTGGCCTGAAAATGTCAATGTGAGTTTTTCATATTAAGAGACACCCTCTAGGGGCGCAAACGTAGTAACTACGTTTGTATATTTACTAAAGGGCTGTTGTCCTCTAGGGGCTGTGTAAAATGCAGTATTTTGTAGAAAAACTTGATGCTGCAAACACCCTCTAGGGTTGAGAACTATAATTGCATAAATGTGATTATAATTGTGTTGCACTCTGGGGCTATTCTAAAAGTAGTATTTCATGCTAAAAGTAACTTTGACACAAATCGCCTACACATGAATAGACCTATTCTCTTGTGAATGCTTTAATGAAGTAATATATGCCAAGTACACATGCTTTATTGCCCATGTTAAATGAACGCTCATTCAAAGTGATGTTCCATTACTACGTTTGTAAAACAAGTAAAAGTTCTGACATGTGGTTTGTTGCTCTAGACCTCCCTTTGGGAGGGTAAAGAATGATTACGCAATATCATCTCAAAAGCATTTCTATTAGCTTGTGTATATTTGTAAATTGCTGCATAGTATTGAGTAGTGTGTGTAATGCGCTTTTTTCCTTTTATAAAGAAAAAGCACAGAGTGGTCAATCATTTGAGTGTTAATATTGTGTATCTGTGAATGGAGATTACTAGCCTACACCACCTCCCTTGAGTAAGCCTTGGTTTGCTCTGCAATGCTGCCCTATGAAAGTCGAGTACTACAATGGGTTGTTTGGTTCCCAGTGGTGGACAAATTCAGACCAACTTCTTGTGCAGGCCACTCAACTAATGACTCCTTGTCCTACAGCTGGCAAATTCCATCTGTCATGTTTTAGACTGGTGGGTCTTAACTTGTGGTTCGAGGACCCCTGGGGGGGGGGGTCCTTTAAGCTCACTGGGGGGGCGCGCAACTGCTTAGAAAACTAAATAATATGAACAGATTAATAAAGTGTATATAAAGAAGCAAAATGTACAGCCAAGTTTTGAAATATTACAAACATTGAGCAGAAAGAATATAGATTAGGACTGGTGCTCATATTCAACTAGACTTTTCTGGCGCTTTCAATCTGTGGATGTAACTTCACAGTGAGGAACCTTTTGAAGAGCCTGAAGGGAAGCCTAATAGTCGCCCTGTAGAACTGTGGCAGGTTGGATCAACACTAGTTTGTATTCTGCTAGTCAACAAATTGTATATCCTGAGAGACCCATTGCAAGAATTGCCATGCTCAATCAATTTTTATTTTGTTTAGTTATGGTGCTCTTTGGATGTAGAGTGACTTGGGAGTCATGAAATCTGATAACTCTGAGAAGTATCTTTTGATGGATACATCTTTATTTATAGAGCGCAACATTCATCCATGTGGATATCACGGCGCTAAGGAAAGCACATCTTAACCCCTTCGGTGCTCATGACGGCCCCCGGCCGTCATGAGTCACGGTGGGAGTGTGCGCACGACGGCCGGGTGCCGTCCGAACCACGCCCAAGAATGGAATGTCCAGCACCGCGGCGGAATTCGCGCCGCAGCCAAGGTGTTAAGTGGAGAGTTCTAGAAGGGTCCCTAGATGACATGTCAGGCTTTAGGGAACAGATGCGTTTTTAGTTTTTTCCTAAAAACCAGGTAGTGGTCAGTGGGAGTTCGTTCCAGAGTGTAGTGGTCAGTGGGAGTTCGTTCCAGAGTGTAGCCACGAGATGGGAGATGGAGCGACCCCCTGCTCTGGACCTCCTTATACGTTCCATTTTTGCTCATGCCTGGTGGCACGACCTCGGGTTCCGCGTAGGTGCATAGAATTCAACTCTATCTTGAAGAATTCTGGGTCCCAAATGTTGTAAGACCCTGTGGGCATGACTCAGCAATTTGAATTTGGCCCTTTGTCTCACTGGGAGCCAGTGAAGTGTCCTCATGCATTCAGATGCAGAGCTGTACTTGCTCTTGTTGCATTCCAGTTTGGCAGCCGCATTCTGGACTAGCTGCAGACTAGTGAAGAGATAGTCGGCCATGCCCACAAAAAGGGCATTACCATAATCCAGCCTGCTTATAAGTAAGGCTTGGACAATGGTTCTCCTACACTCAATGGGGATCCATTGAAAGAGTCTTTTTAGCTTTTTCAGCATAGCAAAACCTTTTCCACAGAGTGCACATACATGATCCTGCATGGTGAGTGCACTATCCACAAGGATACCCAGATTCTTTGCAACTGATTTGGGGGCAGGGACATTACCCAGTGATGGGGATCACCAGGTTGCATTCCAGACTGAATGCGCTCCTCCGAAGAGTAGAATCTCTGACTTGTCCGCATTTAGTTTCAGACAGTGGTCGGACATCCAGGCTGCCATTTCCGAGAGACAACTAGTGAGTCTAATCTTCGTGTCCATCGAGAGCAATCATCAGTTGCGTAACGTCTGCGTAAGAGCAGATGCTGATGCCCCACTTGTCGCTGATTTTTAGCTAGTGAGGACACATAGGTATTAAAGAGGGTGTGGCTCAATGAGGCTCCCTGTGGCACTCCATACTTAATTGACTTTGGGGTTGAGGAAAAGGCGCCCAACTGTATGATCTGTGTATGGTTGCTTAAAAAAGAGCAGATCCACTGAAGGGCTTTAGAATGTATGCCTTTCATGTGTAAAGTTTCCAGCAAGAGGTAGTGTGAGACGGTATCGAAAGCTGCCGACAGGTCTAGTAGAATCAGGGCGGTGGCTTTGCCCTGATCAACCACAGACCTTATGTTGTCTAGCACTGCCAGGAGGGTGGTGTCAGTGCTGTTAGCTCTGAAACCGGTCTGGGTGATATCCCATGTTGCTCAATGTAAGGAAATGCCTTTTTGTATGGTCACCCCCAAAGTTATGGACAGATGCTGCTGGTTTTTCGTCTGAGTGCACTGAGGCCTGCTAACCAGACGCCAGTGCCCTGATGCTTAAATGTATGTTTAATTGGCTTATACCCAGTTGCTACAAACTAAATAACTTCTAAGTACCTGGTATATGGTACCTTGGGCCTGTAAGTTAGTGTCCCCTCAGGGACTGTAGCACTTATTTTGAAAAGCTTAGTGGGACAAGGTAAAACGTGACTCCCAGTCTGCCACTGCAGACTGGAAGGGCAGGTTAAGACGGTTCTAATCAATAGCCAAGCTCAAGCTTCCTTTTTAGTGTGAGTCACCACTACAGGAGGCCTGTAGAGTCGTACGACAGGGTGCAGCTGTAGGAAGCTGGCTCTTTATATACTATACCAAAAAGAGGTATAGTGTGCACAGAGTTCAGTAAGTCCCCAAAGGTAGGCAGAGGTTAAAGTAGATAATATCTTATTCTCAATTTAGTTGTAGCTGGGCTGAGCAGTTAGCCTTATAATAGGCTTGTGTGAATGCATTTGGTGTACAGACTCGTACAAGGCAGGAACACATACTCAATGACTGACTCCAGGCCAATGTTTGTAGAAAAATATTACTTTAGTTACTTTTATTTATATGAACCAAGTTGATCTGTTACAAGTAAGTATTTTCAGTTGCAGTACTTTCAAATTATTGGCAATGTTTGTTTGGCGGTTTTATAAAGCGCATAGCTGCCCAAGGGCTTCCCAGCGCTGGCAGAGAGATGCTGGCACCTGTTCCGGTTGGGTAATCCTCATGGGGACAACCATGCCTTTAGTTTTTTCTTGAAGCTGGATTCTTCTTCCAGCAATCTGTTTCTTGGGCATGGACTTCCACAACTTCGGGGCCAGGAATATGAGAGCTCTACCTCCCCATCTTGATCTCTTGATCCTCAGCGTGTCTATGGGGTGGTCTTGGGGTACCTCTTTGGTACATATGGTGAAACGAGTTCTCGGAGTATGGCTGGACCCCTGTCATTCATTGCTTTGTGAGCCAGGCAGAGAGATTTAAATTTAATCCTGGCTTCGATGGGCAGCCAGTGAAGCTGTTTCAGGGAGGTCTTTACTGATTCCGGTCTTGGAATTTTTAAGAGTAGCCTGGCTGCTGAATTCTGCACCACCTGCACTCTGTTAGTAACATATTTTGGTGAACCCAGATACAGGGAGTTGCCATAGTTCAGACGAAAACCACAAGGGCCTGGATCACTGTTCTTTTGTGCCTGTTCTGGGATAAGTCCTATGATCTTACGGATCATTCAGAGTATGCCAAAGCAGGTTGCAGCTAGTTTCTTTAGCTTGTATTTCCATCGATGGTGTATTATCCAGCCACATGCCGAAATTCCTTATTGAGAGTTTGGGGACGGGAGAAATTCCCCAATCATCTGGCCAGCTAATCATAGTCCTGGGCCAGTGATTATTTCCCAGGATCATCAGATTAGTTGTGTTGCCACTTAATTTTAGGCAACAGTTTTTCATCCATTTAGTCACCTTTTCCAAACAGGGTACCAACTGGAGGTGATTTGAGTTGGGCCCCTCCGCCACAGATACCACCAGCTGTGTCATCCGCATAGGACATGATCGACAGCCCAAACTCTTGAACGATTTTCGCCAATGGGCGCATATATACGTTAAACAATGTGGGACGGAGAGACGAGCCCTGTGGGACTCCGCATTAGACTGGCATTGTATCGGAAAGACCGGTAGATTCCATGATCTGAAATATTCTTTCACTCAAGAAGGTGAGCCATTGGAGGACTTTGCCCTGAATGCCAACTTACCTCAACCTATGCACCAGAATTGAGTGGTCCACAGTGTCTAAAGCCGCACTTGAATCCAGAAGCACAATTGCGGCTGAGCCCCCTTGATCCAATATCCTTTTGAGCTCCTTGGTGACCACCGGAAGAGCTGATTCTGAACTATGTTGTGGTCGGAAACCCATGTGAGTCTTATGCAGATAGTTTGTTCTCTTCCAGAAACTCAGTTAGGGTATGATTAACATGTTTCTCCAGTAATTTTCCCAGGAAGGGTAGCAGCGAGCTAGGATGAAAGTTCACTAATATCGCTGGATCTAATTTGGGCTTCTTTAACAAGGGCCTCACAATTGCATGCTTCCACTTCTTTGGGACCCTCCCGGTTTTGAGGGATAGTGTGAGAAGCTCTGCTGTGGTGGAGAGTCCCTGCCCTTAAGTAAAATATGGGGGGGAGGGAAACCTGATTTGATTTTGCCCAAGAGGAGCATAGTATTTTCCTTATTCAAGGCTGGGAAGTGATCTATTACAGGTGGAGTTGCGATCACTGTGCATTCAGCTACTAGAGATTCTGGTCTGGACTGGGGTAATTACCCTTCAGTGATTCATAGATGCCAGGGTTACTCCCCTGAAGTGATTTCCAGATGTCATCTACTTTATTTTTAAAGAATGCAGCCAACTCTTTACATCTCTCCTTAGTGGATTGGTAAGGGGAGTTACCCTGCTCAACCGTTGTCGGGGATTATACTATCTTAAATAGTTCCCTAGGGCAGTTGGCCATCATGTTGATCTTCTCATATTGCTGTTTGATTTCATTATGATAGTGTCTGATGGCCCTCTTGTAATACGTTTTTTGGGCAGGGGCATAGGACTTCCAGTTCCTTTCTAGTTTCATAGTCTTTTTTCAGGGAGGCTAGGTGACTGTTAAACCAGGGGGCTCTTTTGATGTTAGATTGAGACCTTGGCCTGGCTCTCTGAATTCATTGGTCTACAGATTGGTCAATCCAACGTTCCCATAGTGTGGGCCTCGTCTTGATTGTCCGTTAAGATTGGAGTAGAGGCCTCTATGGTCGTGGCCCACACTTCAGGTGTAAGCCTGGACCAACTCCTGACCGATTTCGAGGTAGATTGAGATGATACTCGTATAGGTGTTTTCGTAAATGAGGAAGGGATAAAATAGTGATCTGACCATGGTACAGGAATAGGTGTTAGGCAATAGGTTTGTATAGCATCAATCAATACTTGGCATGTGCATGAAATGCTTTTTAGTTCAGAAAAAGATACTTAGTACAGTTGAGTGAGAGACCAATGCAATTCTATCGGAAAAAGTCAGGTCTGTAATTTACAGGTAAATAAGCAGTTCTCGAGTTCAGTCTCTGTGGATTTGGGACAGCACTGGGCCAGGGTCTGACCAAGGTAAGGTACTGCACCATCATGAGCGGCCGGGTGCAGAGGTCACTGGGCCCAGTCTTATCCTATGGAGCCTGGGTGCATCTTGAAGAGGCACCGGTTACAGGTAAGTCCCTGCAATTTAGGGTCACAGGCCCTGGGGGTAAAGATCAGCACTGGAGGGACCACCAGTGAGCACAGAGAATGTACTGTCAGCGGCGCAGAGGCGGCCATGTACAGAGTGCGAAGGAGGTGTTGGGAGCCACATTGAAACCAATGGAGATCCTTGGTCGGTCAAAAGGGCTGCAGGCTTGCTTACGAAGGCTGGCTGAAGGAATCTCACGACTGGAGAGCTAAGTTGGATAGTGGCGGGGGGGGGGAGAGGACACCGTCGAATGGGCACACCAAGGCCGGGGGGGGGGGGCTGCAGGGGTGTGTCTGGTTTTCTCACCAGATCTGGTCATGGGGGGGGGGGGGGGACCCCTTCAGGTTCAGGTTCAGGCTGTAGGCGTTGAGGGGGAGGTCAGGAGCGGTCGTCCAACACTGGATCTCCAGTCCGTATCGCCAGGGAGACTTCACTGAGTTGGTGGGCCACCTAGACTCAGGCTGTGGGTGTTGAGTACAAAGTGGTGCAAGTGTCGCGGATCTGCCTGGATCCGGAGGCTTGGAGTTGGTTTCTGTGCTGGACAAATCCGATGTCCACGGGATACGTGGGTCTTTGTTGAAGACAACACGGGTCCTCCGGGGTTCTTGAGGTTGCTGGCAACGGGCAACGCCGGTTTCTTGAACCAGGGTCGCTGGAGGAGGCTGGTTGGTAGGGCTGAGGTCAAGTCAGTGGTCGTCTTCTCAACTGCTGCACGGTTCTTCTGTCCTTTGTAGGTCATCAAATTTAAGGACCAAGGTTCAGGGGAGCCCTTAAATACTACATTAAAGGACGTTACTGAGGTTGAGGGGCAGTAGCCAGTGGCTACTGTTCCCTAGGGGGACTACACCCTTTGGGTGCCCCCGAACCTTTGGGAAGAGGGGCACATCCCTGTTCTTATTGAGCCTAATCCTCCAGTTCAAGATGGAAAATTTCTAAGATAGGTGTTCACCTCTACTCCTGGCAACCCTAGGGGTGTTCCAGGTTAAGGTGAACACTCCTACTCTGCTTACTAATTTTCCCGCCTGTTCTGCTGCCAAAAGTGGGGTCTGGACAAGGGTGCGCGCACCTCCACTGGTTGTAGCCGCCCAAATCAGCACATTACAAGGTGAGAGCCTTTGAGGCTCACCGCTAAGTGCTGTTCCTGCCAGGGGGAGGTGTGAAGCACCTCCATCCAGAGCAGGCTTTGTGTCTGACCTCTGGGATCACACAGGCTCTCACCCCATGAGGTCAGAAACCTGTCTGGTGGTGGCTGGCTGGGGGACCAGTCAGCCAATACACTAGAGGTCGGTCGTTTTTCAGGGGGCATTTCTAAGATGCCTTCCGAGTGCATTTTATATAAATCCATCACTGTCATCAGTGTGGGTTTATTATGCTGAGAAGTTTTATACCAAACTTCTCAGTCTTCAGTAAAGCCATCATGGAGCTGGAGAGTTTGTGTTGACAAACTCCCAGCCCATGTACTAAAAATGGGTTCAGTGCCCTTACAATGTCTGAATAGCACACACTGTAGGGGCATATTGCCATGCAGCTATGCCCTCACCTGTTTTATGGTGCTCCCTGCCTTATAGCTTTGAGGCCTGCTAGATTGGTGACTTACTCATGCCACGGGCAAGGCACACAGGAATGTGTGCCATGTCGACTTCACTTTGGTCTGCACCAAAACACGCAGCCTGCAATGGCAGTGTGTGTTATGGTTCTCTGCGGGTGGCATACTTCATCCTGCAGCCCTCCGAGGTCTTCTCTGGTCACAAGGCCCTTTTGTACCAGTGGTACCTTTTACAAGGGACTTAAATGTGGCCCAGGAGTGTGCCAGTTGTGGAGACAAAGGTACAGTTTTGGGAAACAATCCAGGTCCTGGGACCTGATTGGCAGGGACCCAGGGCACACTCAGTCAAGTTAGCATCAGGTATCTGGCAAAAAGGGGGTACCCATTCAAAAAGGCGCACTTTCCTACAGCTTCATATTGAGCATTGGCAAAGCCAATAGTTCTCGCCTATTCAAGAACTATTGGCTTTGCCAATATGTTTTAGCCATTTTGTATACCAGCGTGGCTGCTGTTCAGCATGGCTAAAAGTTGGTGGTGTAAAGGGGAGTGGTATGGAGTGGAGTGTTGTAAAGTGGATTGTCATGGAGTAGAGTTGAGTGTGGAGTGTTATGCAGTGGCAGGCGTAGAGTGGTGTAGAGTTGAGTGGTTTTGAGTGTTGTGGGGGGAGTAGAGGTGTAGTGGAAGGGCGTAGAGTGGAATAGAATGTTCTAGGGTGTCGGAGTGGAGTAGGGTGGAAGTAGAGTTTTTACAGGCGAGGACAAAAGTACTCATCCACACTATTAATAAATGTAATCATCTGCAGAGCCAAATGATCAAACCTAGACGTAGGGAAAAGGTAAAACACTGAGGATTGTTCGAAAGTACCCTTTTTGACATGGTTACCCTCCACTTTTTGCCTGACTCTG
Source organism: Calotriton arnoldi (assembly GCA_963921515.1). NCBI lineage: Eukaryota > Metazoa > Chordata > Amphibia > Caudata > Salamandridae > Calotriton > Calotriton arnoldi. The sequence goes on along the minus strand of CAWUFW010013812.1, from coordinate 161,151 downwards.
ATGCATGTTTGACTGAGTGTGCACTGGGTTCCTGCTAACCAGGTTTCCCAGTGCCTGTCTTCTTTCCCAAAACTGTACCTTTTTTTCCACAATTGGCATACTTCTGGCTCACATAGAAAGTCCCTTGTAAAAGGTACCAGTGGTACCAATGGCCTTGTCACCAGGGCTGCAGCATGTTTTATGCCACCATAAGAGACCACTCACCAAACACATGCACACTGCCACAGCAGCCTACGTGTTTTGGTGAAGATAAAAGTGAAAAGTCGACCTGGCACACATCCCTGTGTGCCAGGCCTACCAGCACTGCAAGAGGCATAGGTAAGTCACCCCTACAGCAGGCCTTACAGCCCTAAGGCAGGGCGCACTATATCTTATGTGAGGGCATAACTAAATGAACACATATGCCCCTATAGTGTCTAAGTCCATGCTTAGACATAAGTGCACAATGAAGCCATACTGATAGTGTACATGGCTGGGAGCTTGTCATTACAAGTTCTTCAGCTCCATGATGGCTTCACTGAATTATAAGATGTTTGGTACACACACCAATGCCAATGTTGGATTTATTAAGAAATGCACCCAGAGGGCACCTCAGAGGTGCCCCTAAATCCTACCAACTCGCTAGTGTGAGCCTGACTGGTCCCCGCCAGCCTGCTGCCTCTAGAAATGTTTGACCCCCTGAGGTGGGAGTCTTGTGCTCTAGTGGGTCATACAAAGCCTGCTCTGGGTGGAGGTGCTTCACACCTATCCCCAAGCAGGAACAGCATAGAACGGCGGTGAGCCTCAACGGCTTCCCGTCCTTTATTATGCTGACCAGGGCCTCTCCAGCTAGTGGAAATTCCCGCTCCCCCTGACCAAGCACCATTTTTGGCAGCGAGGTGGGCGGAAAAATTAGTAAGCAAGAGAGGTGTGTCCCCTCTCAGCCAGGGCCACCCCTAAGGTGCCCTGAGCTGAAATGACCCACTCCTTTCAGAATCCTCAATATTGTTCCCCAGTGGAAGTGGACATACAAAGGGTGTAATCACTCTAAAGGGTGAGCAGCCGATTGGCTACTACCATATGACCCCTGGATCGTCCCTAAAGTTAGTATTTAGGGGTACCCCTGAGCCTTATTGCTCAGATTACTGACTACCTACGAAGAAGAGCTGATCACTGCATGGGCAGAAGCTCCTGCGGCTGACTTGATCCCAACCCTGCCATCCTGTCTGTGAACCTCGAACTTTGCAAGCTTCCATGACTCGTCCCCCAGACCAGCGACCTCCAAAACCCTGGTAGGACTGCCTGCCTGCTATAAATACTCCTGATCTCCCTTGGACAGCGGACCTGTTCAAAAGAAAACCAACTTTCAAAGACCAAAGCTCTGCCTGCGGAAGCGCAAAACCAACCAACCTCTGCACCCAACGTCCACGGTCCGAGTCCAAGTGGCCCACCGGTCCAGCAAATGTTCCCCAGCGATTCTGCGCAAGATCCATCTTGGATTGACCCCTGCTGGACTACACGTCAACACCTGCAGCCTCTGCACTATGCCCCCCCCCCCCAAATCACGAGCTACACCGGTAAGCTGTTTTCTGATGCCAAACGACATCCCTGCACCCAGGGCCTTTGGGATATCAACGGACGGTGTCCCAAAGCATCTCAACTTACCTATGGAGCTGTAGGTCCCCTTGGATTGGCCCCCTGGCCTGAGCCTGCAGCCTTTTCCCCATCGGTTTTCATTGGGCACCAGATGCTGTGTTGGAACTCTGCACCCGGCCACCCCTGTGCCCCTGGAGGTGTAACTTTGGTGCTGCCTATTACCCCCGCTTAACCCCCGGAGACTGGGTTACCAAACCTTGCTACTTACCTGTAAGTAGTACCACTTCGATTGCCCCCTTTTTCCTTTGGATAACATTGGCACCAGATACTGAGTTTGACCTATTCACCCGGCTGCCCCAGTGCCGCTGGTGGTGCAGTTCTGTCACCTTCTGAACCTTACCTGGTACTGATTAGTTATCCAGAAACTCGGTATCGTAAATAGTTTACCTGCATATTGCGTTTCCTCCCATAGGATAACATTGTTGAAAAATGCACTTTGTCCACTTTTTACATTGAAAAGATTTGATATTGCAAAACGTATTTACATGCAGCAAAGTATCTTTAGCTCTATAAAATAAACTAAAAGTATTTTTGCAAACCATTGGTCTCTGATTTAGTCATTATGTGTGTATCATTTATTGCCTGTGTATGTACAACAAATCCGTAGCACTGCCCTCTGATAAGCCTAACTGCTTGCCCACACTACCACAAAAGAGAGCATTAGTATTAGTTGCTCGAGCCTCTGTAAAGCCTCAGGGGGATCTACTGAATTCTGTGCACACTATACTTACTTTGATAAGGTATATACAGAGCTACCTTCCTACATTGGTGGATCAGTGGTCGGGTCTACGACTTTGCATTTGCTGAACCACTGACAAAAAGTGACCAGAGGACTAAAATCTAAAATTGCCTTTAGACAACTGCATTTTTGAATTGACAAATGTTTTAAATTCTTGATAGTGCCTTGGTTAAGCATCTATAGCATTTTTAAAAGTTGTCTACTATAGTTAAGGTTAGAAGTGCCTAAAAGTTTTTTATTAGTCCTTTTGAAAAGGTCCCAACTTTAGTGAAATAGTGGATACAGAGTGTGGTTATGGAGCTCTACCTGAACCCTTACCTACACATTGGCATGAAGGAGCTAAGGACCCTCTGTAAACTCAAGAAAATTAAAGCTGGTTCCAATCCTACCAAGCTCCAGGAGCTTCTGGGAGACTATGCTTAGGAACACCCTTCTGAAGAGGACCTTCACACAGAAGGAGACCGTAGTGATGAGGGGGGCAATTCCCAACCTCCTCTCCTAGGAAGATGTGGTCCCTGCACACATCTTTCCAATAGTGCAAAGGCTACCTAGCTCCCACACAGGTGGATCAGGCACCTAAAGCAGCATTGAGGACCGCCTCCGTGAGGAGGACATCCTTTTAGCAAGATTGGCTCGTAGGATAGCCCTGGAGGATAGACTCCTAACTATAGAAAGGGAAAGAGCAGATATTGGCCTAGCACCCATAAATGGTGGCGGCAACAGAATTCCTAGGGACAGAACTCTTATGACCCTCAAATCCCCAAAGGGATTGTCCCCACATATGAGGAAGGTGATCAGATCACAAAATGGTTCACAGTCTGAGAGGGACTGTGGAATGAGAGAGTGTGAGAAAGTGCCATCTTTCTTACATGGTATGCCCCCACTTTTTGCTGAATGGCTGATGTACTTTGACTGAGTGTGCCCTGGGCTCCTGCCAACCAGGTACCCAGGGCCTGTGTTCCTTCCCTAAAATTGCATTGATACCTACACCCAATTGACATCCCTGGCCACAGGTCAGCCCCTGGTAAATGGTACCATGGGTACCCAGGGCACTGTGACCAGGGAAGGCCCCTAAGGGCTGCAGCACTTGTTGTGCCACCCTTAGGGACCCTGCACCTTACACACACACACTGCCTTTGCAGGCTGCGTGTCTTGGTGCAGAACAAAAGTGAAGAGTCGACATGGCTCACATCCCTGTGTGCCATGCCTACAAGCCACTGCCCTGGCCTAGGTCAGCCACCCCTCTAGCTGGGTGCACTATGCCAGTGGTGAGGGCATAGAGGCATGAGCCCTGTGCCCCTACAGTGCCCAAGTCCATTCTTGGGCATTGTAAGTGCAGTGCTGCCATTAAGAGTATATGGTGCTGGGAGTCTGTCATTACGAACTCCACAGCACCATAATGGCCCCACTGAAGACTAAGAAGTTTGGTATCAAACTTCTCAGCACATTAAACCCCCACTGATGCCAGTGTGGGATTTAATGTAAAACGCACTCCAGAGGGCATCTTAGAGATGCCCCCTGAAACCAACCCGACCTCCAGTGTCCGGACTGAGTGGCTGCCCAGGCTGCCACCACCAGACATGTTTCTGGACCCCTGGGTCGAGAGCCTCTGCTCTCAGGGGCCTGAAACAATGCACATCCCGGGACGAGGTGCCAAAGCCTCCTCCCCCAGGATGGGCAGGGGGAGCTTCAAAGGCCTGCCGCCTTTGGAGTTTCCCCAGACCATTTGCTGCTTCCAGCAAACTGGTCCCCACTGGTTCTACCCCCACTCCTGGCGGGAGAACCGGCGGGAAAACCAGAAGCAGGAAATGGGTTGTGCCCACCTCTGCCAACTCCACCCCTAAGGTGGGGGAGGCGAGGTGAAGCACAAACTCGAGTCCCCGCCATCTTGAGGATGGGGGACCTGGCCAACCAGGGACAGGCTCCTGCCCCCTCCCACTGGAGAGGAACAGAATAGGGGTGTACCCACCCCAGGGAAGGGACCCATTGGTCCCTGCCCTTACCTACCTGTAACCACCCCTAAATTTAGTATTTAGGGGCTCCCTGAACCTTCCTTCCGGAGTTCCCAAATCCGAAAACAAGAAGAGAAGACGAAGCAAGAAGACCAGCCGTGCAGCTGCTAAAAAGGAGGCGACAACAACTGATTTGGCCTCAGCCCTACCGGCCTGTCGACCTCTGAACCTGCTCCTGCGGAATCCCGGCCTCAGCAACCTCACAAACCCCGGAGGACCTGACTTCTGTGCTACAGCCTTCGACCCAGGGACTCCCACGAGCAGTGGTACTGCTCAAAAGAAAACCTACCAAAGACCCGGCCCTGGCACGGAGCCGCGAAACCTGCACACTCTGCACCCGCCGAGTCCAGCCTGTGCCTGAGTGACCAAAGACCTCGAGGACGTCCCCCGGCGATTCTGACCTGGAATCCAGTGGCCAAGGACCCTCCTCGACGACCCAGACGACGCCTGCAGCCTCAGGACAAGGGACCCCTCCAACCGCGACCAGCAGGGGGTAAGATTTCCCGACCTCAAAAGACACCCCTGCACCCGGCGCCCCACGGCCCCCTGTGCCCAACTCCTGGGTGTCTACCTATCCTCCAAGACCCCAACTTACCTCCTGAAGTGTTGGTCGTCCCTGAAGAATCACCGTCCCCGAGCCTGCAGCCTTTCTTCACCTTTCACGACCTCTATTGTTTAACATTGAGCGCCCGACGGCTCAAGCACCCTGCACCCAGCCGCCCGAGTGCCCCTGGAAGTGCAACCTCTATCCTAACCTACTTCCCTACTTGCCCTGAGCAAGTGACCAGGAGCCCAGCTCCCACAGTCGCGTGGCCTGCTTGCCAGCAGCCACCAACCCGGGGCCCCCGCCTGCCATAGGATAACATTGGGCCTTCTCACTCTGCACCCGGCCGCCCCTGTGCCGCTGAGGGTGTAAAAACTGTACTTACCTGATCCTGGGGGACCCCTGAGTCTTACCCAGAACCTTAACCCTGCCAGTCAAGTACTTACCCGAAATCCGATAACTCACTTTTCTTCCATAGGGTTCCATTGACTGGTTTTCTGCGAAATTTCTTCTAAGTGTGGAGTTCTGAAACTTTAGAATATTCACCAAAAATCAACCGAGTCACGAAAACGAAAATACTCACCTAGTATTAGGAGGGGCCTCAGTGCTGGACCCGAGTGCCCAACACTGGCCCTAAAAAGTAATCGCAACGTTACTTACCGTTAACTCACTTTTCTTTCATAGGGATCCATTGACTGGTTTTCTGTGAAATTTCTTCTAAGTGTCGATTTCTGTCTTTTACAAATATTCTTTAAAAATCGAACAAACTACAAAAACGTAATTACTTACCTGTTTAAAGTAAATGTCCCAGTGCTGAACCTAGGAGTCCAGCACTGGATTACAAAAGTAACGTAAACATACTTTGCTTGCACACTGTATTTCCTTTCATAGGATAACATTGGTAATTTTACCCAGAAAAGTTTCTAAGTGTCAGCTTTTGAAATATAGTAATATTCTTCAAAAATCACTACAATAACCAAAACGCTTTTTCTTACCTGTTTACAGGAAGTGTCCCAGGACTGAATCCAGGATCCAGTCCTGTGGTTAGAAAAGTGCTCTGCAAAGTAATCAATTGTAATTAAGTATAATTTTCCATTGAGCTCAATGTTGCATTGAATTTGACCCTGTGTTGCCTCTTGCACCAACTGTGATAACCACTATCAAAAAAGTCTATTGCCTATCTGTAAGGTGAATAACCAAAGCATCTCATACTGAGAAAGTATATTTTGATCCTATTGTTGGTTCTAAAATAAAACAAGCATATATTTTTTTATATACAAACCATTGGCCTAGAGTTCAGTTCTTGAGTGTGTGGCTTCATTTGCTGACTGAGTGTGTACAACAAATGCTTTACACTGTCCTCTGATACTGCCTTACTGCTCGACCAAGCTACCACTTTGGAGAGTAAGGTTATATCTAACTTTAGCCTCTGTCAACCCTCTGGGGACTGTGGACTCTGTACACCCTGAACCTTACTTGGGTACAGTATATACAGAGCCACTTTCCTACAGAGAGGTGAAGAAGTCACTCTGCATTGTTTTGGGAACTGTGCACTGGTCAAGTGCGCAGATAGTCTCGTGACACTCACTGGGACAGCTGCTGAGTCCTATGACTTCATGGAGAGTTCCCTGATTGAGGGCTTTGGACTCGCCACTGAAGAGTATAGGATCAAGTTCAGGGGGGGCCTCAAACAACCTTGAGTCAGCCCCGGGTTGATTTTTGTAGACTACTCAGTAAAAATACCAGATTGCTGGTTAGCTGGAAGTGAAGTGCATGACTATGACGGGCTTTATAATCTGCTTCTGAAAGAACACATTTTAAGTAATTGCATTAATGCTAAGATGCATCAGTATCTGGTAGACCTAGGTCAGATTTCTCCCCAAGAATTTGGAAAGAAGGCAGATCACTGGATCAAGACTAGGTGGACCAAGACTATCACTGGAGGTGACCAGAAGAAAAAGGTTACAAAACCTCCCAGGGGAAAGTGGGTGAACATCCTAAGGATAAAAGTAAAGAGTCTTCTAAAGGCCCCCCAAAACCTGCACAAGAGAGTGGGTCCCAGAACTCTTCACAATCCAACAATGGGTACAAGGGGAAAAACTTTGATCCCAAAAAAGCCAGGTGTTTCAACTGAAAACAGGACACAAAACTGGAGACCTCATATGTCCCAAAAAGAATCCCCCTAGTACTCCAGCTAGCACTGGTATGGTAAGTCTCCATGCCGTATCAGCAGGGTTCACACTGAAGCCGTTTTAGTCTGAGGATGGGGTAGATTTGGCCACCCTTGTTGTCTGGCCCCTAATATGAAAAAATACAGGCAGCAGCCCTTGATTAATGGAACTAGGGCAGAAGCCCTGAGGGATACAGGCGACAGTGCCACCATGGTGACAGAGAAACTGGTTTCCCCTGGAAAGTATTTGAATGGACAAACATACCCAGTCACCAATGCTGATAATGTATCTAAGGTTCATTCCATGGCTATGGTGTCTTTAGAATGAGGAGGAGTTAACTGGCCTGAAACAGGTAGTGGTCTCTCCTGCAGTCACAGTTGAATGTCTGCTAGGGAATGATCAGGAGACCTCAGCATGGGCTGTGGTAGAAATGAAAACCCATGCAGCCATGCTGGGAATCCCTGAGTTGGTGTGTGTAAAAACCAGGGCACAGAGCAAAAAAGTGTTGGAGCCTGGAATAATGGCCCAACCTTCCAAGAGAAAAGATAAGAAGACTGGGGAACGGTCTTCTGTACAGCAAAAAGCTCAGGACCACTCCTCCTCAGAGAGAGGACCTGTTCTCTCCAGAGGGAACGGAGCCTATGGAACTGGAACCTTATGTTGAGCTCCTGGACCCAATGGGACCATCTAGGTAACAGCCATGCCTTGTACAGAGGACTCTCTTGAAAGCCTGCGACAGCAAGCTGCTGCACAGGAAAAGGAAGATGTCCATGGCTCTCACAGGACCTATTGGGAGGAGGGACTCCTTTACACTGAGGCCAGAGTCCCCTAACCTGGTGCAACTAGGAGTGGTAGTGCCTCAGCTGTTTAGAGAATTCCTCCTCACATTGGCCCATGGCACCCCCCTAGCTGGGCATCGTGGCCATACCAAGACTTGGAGTAGGCTAGTCAGTCACTTCTACTGGCCAAACATGTCCCAGAAGGTGAAGCAGTTTGGCAACTCCTCACTTGTCAAGACAAGTGGTCAACCAAAGGCCCCCTTAATTCCACTACCAGTGGTTGGGGTTCCCTTTGACTGGGTAGGGGTGGACATAGTTGGCCCACTTGAACCTTCCACAGCATCAGGAAACAAATTCATTCTGGTAGTAGTGGATCATGCTACCAGGCATCCGGAGGAAATTCCCCTTAGGACTACTACAGCCCTTGCAGTAGCCAAGACCCTCATTGGTATCTTTACCAGGGTAGGGTTCTTAAGGAGGTGGTTTCAGACAGAGGTGCAAACTTCAATTCTAGTTACCTAAAGCATATGTGGAATGAGTGTAGAGTGACCTATAAGTTTACTACACCTTATCACACACAAACCAATGGCCCTGTTGAGAGATTCAACAAGACACTGACAGGCAGGAATGAGTCTCCCTGAAAAACTCAAAAGGAAATGGGGTGCGCTTTTGCCATGTCTGCTTTTTGCCTACAGAGAGGTGCCTCAGAAGGGAGTAGGGTTTTCCCCCTTTTAACTTCTGTTTGACCATTCTGTTAGGGGACCGCTTTGTCTTGTGAAGGAAGGTTGGGAGAAGCCTCTCCGTGAACCTAAGTAAGATATCTCACTCTCCAAGCCTCACCCCCAGGGTGGACAGAGAAATGAGGTTGTGTGTGGACTACAGTTTTCTAAATACTGTCCCCAAGACAGATGCTCACCCCGTACCCAGGGCTGATGAGCTGATAGACCGATTGGGTACAGCCACATTTCTCAGTACTTTTTTACTTAACTGCAGGGTACTGGCAAACTGGCATGGCCCCAATAGCCTAAGAAAAGACCGCATTCTCCACACCTGCTGGGCATTTTCAGTTCACTGTTCTGCTCTTTGTCTTTGGAAGGTGGCAAGGGCATTCTTTAAAGGTTGGTGATGTAAGTCCTTGCTTGGCTGAAGGCCTTTAGTGCAGTGTAAGAAAGTGCCCTCTTTTTGCATGGTTGCCCCCACATTTGGCTAAACTGCTGATGTACGTAGACTGAGTGTGCCCTGGGTTCCTGCCAAACCGGTACCCAGAGCCTATGTTCTTTCCCCAAACTGCATTAAAAACCAAACCCAATTGGCACTCGTTGGCCACAGGTCAGTCCCTTGTAAATGGTGTAGGAAGCTGGCTCTGTAGATACTATACCAAAATGAGGTAAAGTGTGCACAGTCCAGTGGAAGCCCAAAGGTAGGCAGAGGTAAAAGTAGATGTGGTAGTGTGGGCGAGCAATAAGGCTTTATCAGAGGGTAGTGTTAAGCATTTGTTGTACCCACTCAATCAGCAAATGATGTCACACACTCAGGCTGAACTCAGACCAATTTTGTTTGTATAAAAATATTAAGTTATTTTATTTCTAGAACCAAGCCCAGGTAAGTGAAATAAATGCTTTGCAAAATCTTCTGCAGTGTTTTACAATTGAATGCAGGTTCAAATGCAGTTGATAGAAATACAGTTAAGTCAAAATATTGAAATTACTTTTCAGTTACTTTTCAGATTACTTTTGAAGTGACTTTTTCTACTCCGTGTGATATGCCTAGATATCACACTGGGACATTTCCTAGAGAAAAGGTAAGTAAAATCAGTTTTGCACAGTTGTAGTTTTTCAGGTTTTTATACATGTCAACTCCACACTTAAAACATTTTTCAAGGAAAAACAGTGTATTCCTATGGATAGAAATTAAGTTATCGGTTAACAGGTAAGTACTTGGTCTTTGGGGTTGAGTTTCTGGGGTTAGAACAATGATTCCCCCAGGGTCAAGGATGCACCCTCAGTGGCACTAGGGCGGCCAGGTGCAGAGTGCTGAGGCCCAATGTTATCCAACGGGGGTCGGGGGCCTCCGGTTGATGGCTGCTCACGAGCAGGCCACTGGGTTGTGGGAACAGCACCTGGTGTTAGGCTCTGGGCAAAAGGGGATCCGAGTTGGCACCCAAAGTGCAGGGGCAGCTGGGTGCTGTTTTGGTGTTGGGTGCCCTGTTGGTTTCAATGGGGATTCTCAGGTTTTGACAAAGACTGCAGGCTCTGGGATGAAGATCTTATGGAGGTGGCCACCGGTTGGAGAGGTAAGTGGGGATGCTGGGACGTCGTCGGTTTGGCCACCCAAGGCCGTAGGACTTCGGTTGCAGGGGTGTCTTTAGGCGTCAGGTTTTCTTACCAGCTCTGCTCGCAGTCGAGGGTGGGGGGGGGGAGGAATCCTCCAGAAAGACTGCAGGCGTCGTGTGAGGGTTGAGGCAGGTCAGATCACTAGATCTCAGGTCGGGATCGCTGGGGAGACCTCCTCGTGGTGTTGGGACACTCGGGCTGTGGGTGTCTGGTGCTGAATGGTGCAGACTCGTGGATTTGGCCGGAGCCAGAGTGTGTGGGTGAACAAATCCAGTGTTCACGGGAGACAGTCTTCGGGGTGGAAGGCAGGGCAGGTCCTTCGGGTTCTTGAGGCTATTTGCTGCAGGACACACTGGGATTTCGCTTTTGTAGGATCAAGGTGAGAACAGGCTGGTAGGGCTGGGGCCAAGTCAGTGGGACGCGGCGTCCTTCTTAGCTTTAGCACAGCTTCTTCGGTCCTTCTTCGGTCCTTCTTCTGTTCTTCTTAGTTGGTTCTTGTCTGAGGCAAGGTTCAGGGGTGCCCCTTAATACTAGATTTAGGGGCATCGCATGTAAGTAAAGGTTGGGGCTAATGGGTCCCTTCCTTGGGGTGGGTACACCCACTATTATGCCACCCTCCAGTGGTAGGGGGGCGAATGCCTCACTCTGGTTGGCTGCCCCCCAGCTGCAAGATGGCAAGGACTGAGAGTTGTGCTTCACCTCGCCTCCCCCACCTGAGGGGTGGGGTTGGCAAAGGTGGGTACACCTCCCTTCCTCACTTCGTTTTCACGCCTATTCTCCCGCCCAAAGTGGGGGTCAGAACCGGTGGGGGCCAGTTGCTGGAAGCAGCAAAGGCCTGGGGAAGCTCACAAAGGCGGCAAGCCTTTGAAGCTTCCCCTTCATGGACCCTGCCCATCCTGGGGGAGGAGGCTTGGCACCTCGTCCCAGTATGTGCATTGTTTCGGACCCCAAGAGCAGCAGGCTCTCGACCCAGGGGTTCAGAAACATGTCTGGTGGTGGCAGCTGGTGAGCAGCCACTCAGCCTGGACACTAGTGTTAGGTCGTTTTTCAGGGGGCATCTCTAAGATGCCCTCTGTGTGCATTTTTCATTAAATCTCACACTGGCATCAGTGTGGGTTTAATGTGCTGAGAAGTTTGATACCAAACTTCTAGTTTTCAGTGTAGCCATTATGATACTGTGGAGTTCGTAATGACAACTCCACATCCCTGTGTGCAATGCCTACAACCCACTGCTCTGGCATAGATCAGTCGCTCCTCTAGCTGGGTGCACTATACCAGTGGTGAGGGTACAGGTGCATGAGCCCTGTACCCTACAGTGTCTAAGCCAATTCTTAGACATTGTAAGTGCAGTAACGCCATTAAGAGTATATGGTATAGTATATACAGAGCCAGCTTCCTACATGCAGCATATCTAGACTATATTGCTGTCTGGCAGGATCACCTGGTCCACCGCGGGAACGTTTTACAGGCCCTGCAAGCTGCAGTCCTGAGTATCAAGGCATCTAAATGCCTGCTAGGGCCGGGAAATGTTGAGTACCTGGCCCACCTTGTAGGTGGAGGCCAAGTACAACCCTTACAACCCAAGATTCAGACAATTCTTACCTGGGAGGCTCCAACAACCCAGACCCAAGTCATGGCATTCCTTGGCTTGACTGGTTATTACAGGAGGTTTGTGAAGGGGTATGGTTCCATAGTGGCAAACCACACAGAGCACACCTCCAAGAAGATACCCAAGAAAGTTAACAGGACAGTTAGTTGTTGAAAGGCTTTTGTGCTCGGCACCAATACTCAAAGCTCCAGATTACTCTAAGCAGTTCATTGTGCAGACTGATGTCTCAGAGCGTCCTATCCAAAACCAACGATGGCCAGGACTAGCCGGTTGCTTTTATTAGCAGACCTCTCTGAGATCAGGTGAGATGTATATCCCAAATATGCCCTTATTCAATAACACTCCTATCATATGCCTCAGAGCTGGCCTTATTCAGTACCACTCCACTATCCGTTAACTCTGAACCCAACGCACAGGAACAATTTTCACATCTGAACATTATATAAATGGAGACTTTTATGCAGTAGACACGTTTATTACATTGGACTAATTTATGGAGGGGTGGGGTGTATTGCCACTGAGCTTATTTTATATATATTTTAGGCTCAGACATTCCATTCTGGAGAGGTATTCCTCCTTTCCTTTAGAGCCACCTGCGTTAATGAAACTCATAACAATAAATTAGAAAACACTGTTTTTAATGCAAGGAATAGATGAGAACCAACATGGGAGCAAAAATATCTGAAAGAATCTGGTACTACTGCCATCTCTATAATGGATGGAATATCCCTGAATAGCAGCCATACACTTATGCGTTTTATATTTCATCCTCCGTCTCAACACCTCAATTGGCCTTAACGCGATAGCTTTTCAAGTTAAACCGAGATGCTTTCACGATAAAACGTACTGTATACACCTCTCATGGCTTTGCTCTGCAGTGGGGAAGCATGGGAATCAAGATTTTGAACTCTTTACTAAAATAGGTTATCCCTGGTGGCCCTACTGGAATATGCTTGAGGGGCGCCTAAAGCAGCCAGAATATTTAGTGATATCCTGTCTATTGTATAATGTAGGGTTGTGATGACCTGGGAGAGGAGCCTGTACCCAGAACTAGTGATTGGGTTGTAATTTGGATTTGTAATAGCGCGTTAAACCAAAAGGCATCAAAGCTCTAAGCCGGGAAAACCCTGTAAGGAAGGGGAGAGACCAAAACGGGGGAAGGCAAAAAAGTCTGTGTACCGTAATGAGTCTGATACTTGTGCTGGTACAGTGCCAATAATTTCAAGTCCAAAGGATATACGTAAACCTCTTAAACACTACTCTAAAGATCAAGCAAGCTGAATTTTGAAATGTTAAGATAATGTCGAAGACCTCTACAGCAACTCACTGATTGATTGAAATCCCCAGCCAAATGCTGGCCATGACTGGCAGTTAGCAAATGGTATATGGGCCGGGAATATATGGGCAAGGGTGGGTTCTCAAGATCCCAGCACAACGTAATTGTAGTGCACCTGTGAGTGTGTGGCTGTTTCTGTTTAATTGCGTCTACAACAAGAAATCTAGCAGAATGGTCACAGGGGAACATTGTTACTACATCTTTAAAATGTACTCTCTGTGCATTGGGCGGCAGACACAGGAATTCTCCAGAAGGTGGGTTCACTGATGAGTGTATAGCAAAACATTCTGCAAAATATGTATTGGAAGTCTAATGACCCTAAACAGCTGTAATGCCAAGGTTTGTGTGCAACTCTTGTATCAGAAAAATCAAATAAATAATTAAAAAACGAAATAAAAAAGAAACGACATTCTGCAAAACTCTTGCCATGGTACTTTGCCTACCCTAGAAACGCCTGCAAAGACCCCAGTTTAAAATTATAATGCTGATTTGTAAAGCTCTACAGAATATTTCTCGTAAATGCATTTCCGACTTTTTTACATCCCAAAACCGCAAGACCTCTGCTCGAAGAACAATAACTTGCTGGAAATACTCTGCTTTCATTTCCTGTGCCACAGTTGGAAGATGTTTCTCACTTAGCATCTTGCTCAATTGCATTAATGCTATATATTTAACAATACTAGTTCTTGGATTTGCTAAACTATTGCCTCTCAAACAGTGTTAAGCCTTGTGAGAAAGTGCCATTTTTCTTGCATGGTATGCCCCCACTTTTTGCTGAATTGCTGATGTGCTTTGACTGAGTGTGCCCTGGGCTCCTGCCAACCAGGTACCCAGGGCCTGTGTTCCTTCCCTAAACCTGCATTGATACCTACACCCAATTGGCATCCCTGGCCACAGGTCAGCCCCTGGTAAATGGTACCATGGGTACCCAGGGCACTGTGACCAGGGAAGGCCCCTAAGGGCTGCAGCACTTGTTGTGCCACCCTTAGGGACCCTGTACCTTTACACACACACACACTGCCTTTGCAGGCTGCGTGTCTTGGTGCAGAACAAAAGTGAAGAGTCGACATGGCACACATCCCTGTGTGCCATGCCTACAAGCCACTGCCCTGGCCTAGGTCAGCCACCCCTCTAGCTGGGTGCACTATGCCAGTGGTGAGGGCACAGAGGCATGAGCCCTGTGCCCCTACAGTGCCCAAGTCCATTCTTGGGCATTGTAAGTGCAGTGCTGCCATTAAGAGTATATGGTGCTGGGAGTCTGTCATTACGAACTCCACAGCACCATAATGGCCCCACTGAAGACTGAGAAGTTTGGTATCAAACTTCTCAGCACATTAAACCCCCACTGATGCCAGTGTGGGATTTAATGTAAAACGCACTCCAGAGGGCATCTTAGAGATGCCCCCTGAAACCAACCCGACCTCCAGTGTCCGGACTGAGTGGCTGCCCAGGCTGCCACCACCAGACATGTTTCTGGACCCCTGGGTCGAGAGCCTCTGCTCTCAGGGGCCTGAAACAATGAGCATCCTGGGGCGAGGTGCCAAAGCCTCCTCCCCCAGGATGGGCAGGGGAAGCTTCAAAGGCCTGCCGCCTTTGAGCTTCCCCAGACCATTTGCTGCTCCCAGCAAACTGGTCCACACTGGTTCTACCCCCACTTCTGGCGGGAGAACCGGCGGGAAAACCAGAGGCAGGAAATGGGTTGTGCCCACCTCTGCCAACTCCACCCCTAAGGTGGGGAGGCGAGGTGAAGCACAAACTCGAGTCCCCGCCATCTTGAGGATGGGGGACCCAGCCAACCAGGGACAGGCTCCTGCCCCCTCCCACTGGAGAGTGGCAGAATAGGGGGTGTACCCACCCCAGGGACGGGACCCATTGGTCCCTGCCCTTACCTACCTGTAACCACCCCTAAATTTAGTATTTAGGGGCTCCCGGAACCTTCCTTCCTCGGTTCCCGAATCCAAAAACAAGAGGAGAAGACGAAGCAAGAAGACCAGACGTGCAGCTGCTAACAAGGAGGCGACGACAACTGACTTGGCCCCCAGCCCTACCGGCCTGTCGACCTCCGAACCTGCTCCTGCGGAACCCCGGCCTTAGCAACCTCAAACCCCAGAGGACCTGACTTCTGTGCCACAGCCTTCAACCCAGGGACTCCCACGAGCAGTGGTACTGTTCAAAAGAAAAACTACAAAAGACCCGGCCCTGGCACGGAACCGCGAAACCTGCACACTCTGCACCCGCCGAGCCCAACCTGTGCCTGAGTGAACAAAGACTTTGATGACGTCCCCCCGGCGATTCTGACCTGGAATCCAGTGCCCAAGGACCCTCCTTGACGACCCAGACGACGCCTGCAGCCTCAGGACCAGGGACCCCTCCAACCGCGACCAGCAGGGGGTAAGATTTCCCAACCTCAAAAGACACCCCTGCACCCGGCGCCCCACGGCCCCCTGTGCCCAACTCCTGGGTGTCTACCTATCCTCCAAGACCCCAACTTACCTCTCGAAGTGTTGGTCGCTCCTGAAGAGTCACCGTCCCCAAGCCTGCAGCCTTTGTTCTCCTTCCAAGATCTCCATTGGCTAACATTGAGCGCCCGACGGCTCAAAAACACCCTGCACCCAGCCGCCAGAGTGCCCCTGGAAGTGCAACCTCTACCCTAACCTACTTCCCCATTTGTCCTGAGCAAGTGACCAGGAGCCCGGCTCCCACAGCCGCGTGGCCTGCTTGCCAGCAGCCACCAACCCGAGGCCCCCTGCCTGCCATAGGATAACATTGGGCCTACTCACACTGCACCCGGCCGCCCCTGTGCCGCTGAGCGTGTAACAACTGTACTTACCTGATCCTGGGGGACCCCTGAGTCTATGCCCCGAACCTTAACTCTGCCAGCCGAGTAATTACCCAAAGACCGATAACTCACTTTTCTTCCATAGGGTAACACTGACTGGCTCCCCCTGGAAATTCTTCTAAGTGTGGAGTTTTGAAACTTTAAAATATTCACCTAAAATCAACCGAGTCACGAAAACGAAAATACTCACCTGCTATTAGAAGAGATCCCAGTGCTGGATCGGGGTGCCCAGCACTGACCCTAAAAAGTAATCACAACGTTACTTACCGCTAACTCAATTTTCTTCCATAGGGATCCATTGACTGGTTTTCTGTGAAATTTCTTCTAAGTGTCCACTTTTGAAATACTAAAATATTGTTTAAAAATCACAACAGTAACGAATTCCGAATTACTCACCTGCTATCAGGAGAGACGTCAGTACTGCATCTTTTAGTCTAGTACCAACCATGTAAAGTAATTTGAACCGTACTTACCAGTAACTTGCAATTCCTGCCATAGGATATCATTGCCTGCTTTTTGCTGAACAAGTTTCTAAGTGTCGATTTCTGAATCTTACAAATATTCTTTAAAAATCGTGCCAACGATACAAACGTAATTACTTACCTGTTTTAGATAGATATCCCAGTGCTGACTCTGAGAACCCATCACTGAATTACAAAAGTAACGTAAACCTACTTTGCTTGCAAACTGCATTTCCTTCCATAGGATAACATTGGAAATTTTACCCAGAAAAGTTTCTAAGTGTCAACTTTTGAAATACAGTAATATTCCTCAAAAATCACTACTATAACCAAAACGCTTTTTCTTACCTGTTTACAGGAAGTGCCCCAGGACTGAATCCAGGATCCAGTCCTGTGGTTAGAGAAGTAATCTACAAAGTAATTAATTGCAATTAACCAAAACTGTCCATTGAGCTCAATGTTACATTGTGTTTGAACTTGTGTTGCCTCTTGCACCAACTGTGACTACTATCATCAAACAGTCTATTGCCTATTTGTAAAGTGGTTAACCAAAGCATCTCATTCTGAGAAAGTATATTTTGACACCCATTGTTGGTTCTAAAATAAAACCAGCATATATTTTTATATACAAACCATTGGCCTAGAGTTCAGTTCTTGAGTGTGTGGCTTCATTTGCTGACTGAGTGTGTACAACAAATGCTTTACACTGTCCTCTGATACTGCCTTGCTGCTCGACCAAGCTACCACTTTGGAGAGTAAGGTTATATCTAACTTTAGCCTCTGCCAAACCTCTGGGGACTGTGGACCCTGTGCACCCTGAACCTCCCTTGGGTTCACTATATACAGAGCCACTTTCCTACAAGCCTCCTTTAAGCTGCTGCTACTGTTTATTAAATCTCACTAAACACATTTCTGTTTGGCTGCAAATAAGTCCTAAAATGCATCTACCTATGGGTTTTTCAATAATGAAAATATTTATGAAAATGTTCCTGCACGCAGATGAAAATACTTTGTTTAGGAACTCAGACTTTAGTTACAAATAACTTATCCTTCTCCATTGTCATGTATTAGTAATTTTATGAAGGCTTCCAACAGGTTCTTGTGGATTCCTCAGCATTTGCTGTTTGGAGCATATGTGGGCTATGTCTCTTTGGTCTAAAGAGTATTTCCCATTTGTTCAGTGATCTGTAATGCTTTCTTAGAATAGGACATCTGTAGCTGTCCTAGACCACATTTCTAATTTCACTAGTTCCGAATGATTTCATTTCAGATAAAATCCTGTTTGCAGAACTGTATTACAGCAAAAATGTTACCAAAAAATGTAAATCTCCAAAACCTCGTTACATTTGGGTCATAATTGATCCCACAGCTGGTCCTCTGCAGACTGAGAAAGCATGTAGAGCAAGAATTGTTCTTACCTTTTTGAGCGTGTTTATTATTGTAGCCTGAGGTTACATGACTGAGGAAGCTTGCACTGATTGTTCGGAGGCAAGACTGGCAATGCTAGGCAGTTTGAAAAGATGGCCCTACTCAAGGACTCTCCTTTGGGTACTTCATGAAATCCAGCTCGGGCCCTAAATTCACCCAAGTTACTAAAAGTGATCATTTTCTGGTCTGGCATTTAGACCTTTGATTTTACTTATGCACAGAGACTTTCAGGTGGCTCTTTTCATCCATTGGTCTGTAATTCATATTTTTCTACTGCCCTCTGCTGCATGTGCAGCGGGTCAGTCTGCTTCAGCCATTGGCTAACTACATTCTGTGACTGTATTCTGCCCTTTCACATGGACACCCACTCTTTTAGCCAGTTTTTTTTTTTTTTTAATGATTGCAACCTGGCAGCTTACCCAACAAAGCTTTGCAAAACCATTACAAAATAAAGCAAGCATTGGTTAAGCCAAAAGCCTGGCAGCCACCACAGCACCTATTGCCTTTGCCAGTGCTTGATAAGTGTGCAGTGCAAAATTTCCCTACTCTGAATTTCCACACTGGCTTACTTTTTCCCTTGACTACAAAGATCTAGCATGTTGCTACACCATTTTTCTCTGTCTTCTGCAAAATCCTTGTCTGAAATTGACAGTATGCTCGGAGTGTCTGCAGTAGTCTGTTCTTTCGGGATACTGTGGTTGAAGTCCTCATGAACAAAGATATTATGATTGTTTAGTCTAAGATGTTGCAAATGCATAACTTTGTGGTTCTTGAAGCTTAAATGTTTTCATTTGTTTACAGGAACGGCTGGGATTGCAGAGGCTTGCCAGTGCCACCAAGGACTGCAGAAATCGAGACACGACTTGGTCTTGAAGCACAGGTGTTTTCTAATTTACGACTCGTCTCTGAAAGCCGACTGAACCCTGATACACGTCTTGCCTCAGATGCCCGCCTTAGTCACGATGTACGACTTGCATCTGATGTTCGCCTCAGCTCTGACTCAAGACTTGTCTCAATAGGCCGTCTTAGCTCAGATGCCCGTCTTCGCTCTGATGCACGACTTGCCTCTGAAGGCCGCCGCAGCCAGGATGCACGACTTGCCTCTGAAGTCCGCCGCAGCCAGGATGCACGACTTGCCTCTGAAGGCTGCCGCGGCCAGGATGCACGACTTGCCTCTGAAGGCCGCCGCGGCCAGGATGCACGACTTGCCTCTGAAGGCCGCCTTGGCCAGGATGCACGACTTGCCTCTGAAGGCCGCCTTGGCCAGGATGCACGACTTGCCTCTGAAGGCCGCCTTGGCCAGGATGCACGACTTGCCTCTGAAGGCCGCCTTGGCCAGGATGCACGACTTGGCTCTGAAGGCCGCCTTGGCCAGGATGCACGACTTGGCTCTGAAGGCCGCCTTGGCCAGGATGCACGACTTGGCTCTGAAGGCCGCCTTGGCCAGGATGCACGACTTGGCTCTGAAGGCCGCCTTGGCCAGGATGCACGACTTGGTTCTGAAGGCCGCCCTGGCCAAGATGCACGACTTGGTTCTGAAGGCCGCCCTGGCCAAGATGCACGACTTGGTTCTGAAGGCCGCCCTGGCCAAGATGCACGACTTGGTTCTGAAGGCCGCCCTGGCCAAGATGCACGACTTGGTTCTGAAGGCCGCCCTGGCCAAGATGCACGGCTTGGTTCTGAAGGCCGCCCTGGCCAGGATGCACGGCTTGGCTCTGAAGGCCGCCTTGTCCCGGATGCACGGCTTGGCTCTGAAGGCCGCCTTGTCCCGGATGCACGGCTTGGCTCTGAAGGCCGCCTTGTCCCGGATGCACGGCTTGGCTCTGAAGGCCGCCTTGTCCCGGATGCACGGCTTGGCTCTGAAGGCCGCCTTGTCCCGGATGCACGGCTTGGCTCTGAAGGCCGCCTTGTCCCGGATGCACGGCTTGGCTCTGAAGGCCGCCTTGTCCCGGATGCACGGCTTGGCTCTGAAGGCCGCCTTGTCCCGGATGCACGGCTTGGCTCTGAAGGCCGCCTTGTCCCGGATGCACGGCTTGGCTCTGAAGGCCGCCTTGTCCCGGATGCACGGCTTGGCTCTGAAGGCCGCCTTGTCCCGGATGCACGGCTTGGCTCTGAAGGCCGTCTTGTCCCGGATGCACGGCTTGGCTCTGAAGGCCGCCTTGGCCAGGATGCACGGCTTGGCTCTGAAGGCCGCCTTGGCCAGGATGCTCGGCTTGGCTCTGAAGGCCGCCTTGGCCAGGATGCTCGGCTTGGCTCTGAAGGCCGCCTTGGCCAGGATGCTCGGCTTGGCTCTGAAGGCCGCCTTGAGCAGGATGGGCGTCTTGGCTCTGAAGGCCGCCTTGGGCAGGATGGGCGTCTTGCCTCTGAAGGCCGCATTGGGCAGGATGGGCGTCTTGCCTCTGAAGGCCGCATTGGGCAGGATGGGCGTCTTGCCTCCGAAGGCCGCCTTGGGCAGGATGGGCGTCTTGCCTCCGAAGGCCGCCTTGGGCAGGATGGGCGTCTTGCCTCCGAAGGCCGCCTTGGGCAGGATGGGCGTCTTGCCTCCGAAGGCCGCCTTGGGCAGGACAAGCGTCTTGCCGCCGAAGGCCGCCTTGGGCAGGACGGGCGTCTTGCCTCCGAAGGCCGCCTTGGGCAGGATGGGCGTCTTGCCTCCGAAGGCCGCCTTGGGCAGGATGGGCGTCTTGCCTCCGAAGGCCGCCTTGGGCAGGATGGGCGTCTTGCCTCCGAAGGCCGCCTTGGGCAGGATGGGCGTCTTGCCTCCGAAGGCCGCCTTGGGCAGGATGGGCGTCTTGCCTCCGAATGCCGCCTTGGGCAGGATGGGCGTCTTGCCTCCGAATGCCGCCTTGCGCAGGATGGGCGTCTTGCCTCCGAAGGCCGCCTTGGGCAGGATGGGCGTCTTGCCTCCGAAGGCCGCCTTGGGCAGGATGGGCGTCTTACCTCCGAAGGCCGCCTTGGGCAGGATGGGCGTCTTGCCTCCGAAGGCCGCCTTGGGCAGGATGGGCGTCTTGCCTCCGAAGGCCGCCTTGGGCAGGATGGGCGTCTTGCCTCCGAAGGCCGCATTGGGCAGGATGGGCGTCTTGCCTCCGAAGGCCGCATTGGGCAGGATGGGCGCCTTGCCTCCGAAGGCCGCCTTGGGCAGGATGGGCGCCTTGCCGCTGAAGGCCGCCTCAACCAGGATGTGCGACACATCTCAGATGGACGTCTCTGCTCCGATACACGAGTGGTTTCAGATGCTCGTCGCGCTCCTGACACACGTCTGCTCTGTGATGCCCGTCTTAGCCCTGATGGGCGACTTGCCTCTGATTCTCGACTTGTATCTGATGTTCGAGTGGCATCAGATGGGAGACTCTGCCCAGATGCACGAATTGTCTCTGATGTACGGATAAGTCCAGAGGCTCACCTTGTCTCAGATTCTCTCCTTTGTACTGATGCCCGGCTGGCTCCTGATGCCCGCCTCGCCCCTGAAACCAGACCGGTTTCTGATGTCCGCCTTGCCACAGATGCTCGGGTGGTCTCTGATGCCTGCCTCGCTCCAGATATGCTTCTTGCCCAGGATGCCCATCTCACGAAGGACACTAGACTGGTTACAGATGCCCATCTCTGCTCTAATGCACAGCTTGCATCAGATGGCCTTCTCGGCTCGGATACAAGACTTGTCCCAGATATGCGTCCTGGGCATGATGTTAGACTCATCTCAGAGGAAGGACGCAGCTGGGCCAATTCAACCACATTGCCTCCATCACAGCGCAAGAACCAAGAACCAACTTCGCAGGCTGCCCGCAAGCCAACCAGCTGGCCAGCTCCCACTGAGCCGCAGGTAAGCTTGCCTTGCACGACTTGTACACAGATGTTTCTTTGAATGGCATGAATAGAACTGTATTAATTTGAGAATGTTCTGCTGATGTGTAGCATGCATTGCTTGTAGATACACATGCTCTGCATACTCCTGCCATCTAGTGTTTAGCTCAGACATTTGCAAGATGTTTTTCTTGAAAGAAATCTTAAGTCATGAGGTGTAGTGACTCCTCCCTTAGTTGGCATTGCGCATAGGCATCAGCTCCATGCTAGTTTGTTCCATCATCGGGTTTAGACGTGTGCCAACAGGCCCCAGTTTTTCCTGACTTGCAGCACTTTCGTTCAGACCCAATCGTTGTTTCAGCTCCTGTATCAATGAAAGAAACCTGGCTCTGCGACAGATCTTCGACTTCGTTCTCCAAACAGTGTTCCACAGATACTGGCCTCCCATTGATGCCTGACCACAAGGGCCTCTGGTGCTCTCCAGGGCTCCCATGCCCCTCACCTTGAAGAGTTAGTCATGAAGAATGCATGCACCGTAATGTAAAGGACACCCTGCCAGTGCTGCCCCCTGTGCCACTCTAAATTACCATGGACGAACCACCATGAGCTGTGCATTGCATGTCTCTCTGCTGAACACACCATATGTGAGGACTGTCTCACCTTCCCCGAGAAGTCTCTTCTGTACTGACGCAAGCGTAGGTGCGCACATAGGATGAGGCAAAAGTTAGACGACACCCTGGCAGCTTCAGGGAGCACAGCTTCGAGATAGAGGCTAGTCTTGGGATGCCAGGCCCCTCCAGTTGTCACCCAGCTTGGAGGCGTCCTTCTCTGACCCAGAGTCGAAGGATGAAAAATAAGCCCATGGCACCTCACAGCCATGCACGAAGACTCATGTGAGTATGGTCTGCACTGACCCACAATTAGGCTAGCACATCTGATGGAGACTACCAGCTGCATATTCCTTACCTTAGAATTCTCCCCAGGGGTCAGATTGGATCCAGAAATATTTTGCAAGCAGTACCCCTGCATGCTGGTAGGTGGCATCTTATTGCTCCGCCCGTGTCATCTGCGCCGGAAGAGATGTTGCCGGTGTAGGTGGCTAGCTCTGTATATGGTATACCACTAAGTGGTTATATCGTGCAGAGTCCAGAGATTCCCCAGAAGTGTACAGGGCTCAATGCAAACCCAAAGTGCTGAATTTGAGGTAGTGTGGGCGAGCAGCCTTGGGCTCAACACAGAGGAGTGTAAAACACTGACACTCGAATCAAAAAGGCGATCCCCACCAATTTTAGAAAAATAAGCTTCTTTCAAGATTTATTTTAAGACCAAGATGTTCACAAAAAGGTAAGTACACTTTTTAGGAAAAATATTTTAGACTTTAAAAAGTGGACACAATGCATTTTTCAGTTAAGCAGTGTTATCCTATGAGAGGAAAACAAGAATGTAGTTTCACAGGTAAGTGAATGACTTACAATTTCAATCTTTGGCTTTTAAGGTCAGACCGGGCAAGGTTCAAGTTGGGACGTAAGGTGCACCATCAGCGCCACAGGGGTGGCCGGTTGCAGAGGTCAGTCTAGGTCGGACGCTCTGTTAACCAATGGAGACTGGGTGTGATCGAAGATGGGCTGCTTACAGGTGAGTAAAGCGGGGTCAGGGGTCGCTCTCCTGGAGTTAAAGTAAGCGCGGAGGGGGGTACAAGGCAGCACCGAACTTGCACCCACAGCAACACAGGGACAGCCGGGTATAGAGTGCCAACAGTGTTGGGTGCCGAATGCTATTCAATTGAAGAGATCGGTTTCGAACAAAGACTGCAGGCTCCAACCAGGAGGCTGGATGAAGAAAACCCACAACTGCCCAGGTAAGTAGAGATGCTAGGTGACATAGGGCACAGTTGGCCAAGCTCCCGAAGGCCCAGGGGCTTCGGGTGCAGGGGTGTCCTTTGGCCTCTGGGAAGCAGCTTACTGGGTAGATCGCGGTCATGGGGAGTCTTCAAGTTAAGGCTGCAGGTGTTGAGTCCGGCAAGGGTCATCCCACGGTGGACTCTGCCTCAGAAGCGCTGGGGAACCTTCGCAGGAGAGGTAGGCCACTTGGGCAGGGGCCATGAGCGTCTGGTTCAGAGGTGGGTCCGCAGATTGTTTTGCGGGTCCTCAGGGCAGAGTTCTTTTTCTTTGCAGTTGGTTTCTACTGGACAAGTTCGCTGTTCATGGGAGGTTAGAAGTCTCTTTGGAAGGCAGGCAGTCCTCCCAGTGTTCTGATGGTTTCTGGTGTGCGGGGCAAGTCGCTTTTCTTCAGCAGGGTCTTTGAGGGCTGCAGACAGGCCTGTAGGGCTGGGGCCAAGTCAGTTGGTGTATTCGTAGGTCGTCAATCTGATTTCTGAGTCTGGGGGAGCCACCTAAATACTAGATGTTGGGGCATTGCAGAAGAGTAACGGGTAGGGACCAATTTGTTCCTTACCTGGGGTGTCTACACTCACTTTTATGCGCCCCTCCTATGGGAGGGGGGCACAGCCTTAGCTCTGATTGGATAAGTCCCACCATCTTCAAGATGGTGGGCACTGAAAAATGTGCTTTGCCTCCAGTGCCTGAGGGGTGGAGTTGGCAAAGGGGGATACACCACCTATTCTTACTAAGTTTTCCTGCTGGTTCTCCCACCCAAAAGTGGAGGTTTGAAACTGGGACTTCAATCTGCTGCTAGCAGCAGAGGCTGGGGTCGCATTACAAAGGTGGCAGGCCTTTGATGCTTCCATCTCGAGCACTGTGCCCATCCTGGGGGAAGAGGTGTGACACATCTGCCCAGGATGTGCTTTGTTTCTGGCCACAGGGGTCCAGAAACATATCAGGTGGTGGCAGGCTGCCGAAAGCCAGTCAAACCACACCAGGGCTGGTAGGTTTTCAGGGACAGGTCTAAGGTGCCTTCTGAGCAGGGCCGGACTGGCCGTAGCGGGCACCGGGCGTTTCCCCGTTGGGCCGCAAGGGTGAGGGCCGGTTTTTGGCCCCTGGGGGCCGGTTTTGTTACAGGGCCGTTTTTGCAGCATAGCTGCAAAATCGGCCCCTGTAACAATCGGCCGAAACCGGCCCTGGCAAACCGCTCGGCTGCACCCCCAACCCCCCCGGTGGGGCCAGCCGAGCTCTTTGCCAGAGCCGGTTTTGGTTCCCAGTCCGGCCCTGCTTCTGAGTACATGTTTTAATAAAGCCAACACTGGCAACAGTGTGGGTTTGTTTGGTACCAAACACTCCTGGGTTCAGTGAAACCATCATGGTGCTGGGGAAGTAGAGTTTCCAGCCCATGTACTCTTTATGGCTTCCCTGGCACTTACAGTATTAAGTAATAGACTTAAATAGTGTAGGGGCATATCAGATATGCCCACACCTGAGATATAGTGCACCCTGCCTTAGGGCTTGTAAGGCCTGCTAGAGGGGTGATTTACCTATACCTTGGGCAGTGCTGCTGGACATGGCACCCAGGCATTGTGCCATGTCGACTTTGTCGTTTTTCAGTGCACCAAGGCATTTAAGCTGCAGTGGCATGGCCTTGGTGAGGGGTCCCTAAGGGACCCTCTTTAGTCCCCATGCCCTAGGTACCAAGGGTACCGCTTACAGGGGGTCTGAAGTTATGCCAATTGTGGTACAGTTTTAGGGAAAGCGCATTGGTTCTGGGAATCTGATTATCAGGGACCCTGTTCTCTGCAGCCAAAGTTGCATCACAAGCCAGGCAAAAAGTGTGGGCACTGCAACAGAAACCCACTTTCCTACATGTGCCTATATATCCACCACCCCAGTGCGTTGCTCTCCGGTTCTTTCCACGCCAGTTAGTGCAGATCCGGAGCGAGCTACCCCTTAGTCGTTTTTCGACTAAACATTTTTGACTTTTGTCATTGTTTTTGAGATCTTCTCCTGGTGTGGCAGGAATGCCATCCTGATATGCCAGTTTAAAGCCCTGCGGCGCCGGTCACAGACCGATGTCGGTGGGGGACTCGCATCTTGTATGCCTTTGGTGTCTCGAGGGCGACCATGATCCAAAGGCACGCTCTGATTGCATCGCCATGAACCCAAAGGCCTTGAGAGATGTAGAAAGCTGGCTCTGTATGTACTATACCAGAGTAGGGTATGGTGTGCAATGAGTCCAGTGGATCCCCAGAGGTATAGCAGAGGCTAAAGTAGATACTTCTTTACTCTCTTTTGTGGTAGTGTGGTTGAGCAGTCAAGGTTATCAGAGGGCAGTGTTAAGCATTTGTTGTACACACTCTGGTAAGAAATGTCACACACTTAAAGACTGAATCTAGACCAATTGTTTGTATAAAAAGGTGTTACTTTGTTGTTTTTATTGCTACAACCAAGATTTACCCAGTAGCAGGTAAGTGATACTTTTAATACAATTATATTTTTCAAAATACAGTGTGTACTGGTTTTGTAGAAGTGTACAAGTTACTTTGCAGAAGAAGAAATGGGTTGTAGGCACTTTAGAATATTTGTAATTCCTTTTAGATTACTCTCTGGTTATTTTGTAGTTACCTTTTCTAGTTTGTAGTGAAACAAACGAATAGCCGTCTAAGCATCACAGTACATCAGTAAGCAGGTTCACTCTCTTGAAGACACTAAGTTACTTTGTTCTCTTCCAGGGGATCCTCATCAATAGTCATAAGCACTGAATATTCCCACCCATGTGCGGGGACCTCGAAAATGATAAAAATTATATATGAAATATATATATATATATATATATATATATATATATATATATATATATATATATATATATATATATATATATATATATATATATATATATATATATATACACATATATATACATATATATATATATATATATATATATATACATACATACACACTCAAACAGATATTCACCAAAGAACAAAAATATATTTCCACTACAAAGTTTCAGCTTGCTACTTCCTCAGGTAGTACAAGATGGTTTGCTCAGTGGCTGCACAGATAACACAGCTGAATTTTCAAAAGCATCATGAGTGAAGATTCCATTTGGAATGTGGAATCAGTGCAGTCCTGAGAGCTCTTGAGATATGCAGTAATCAGGTTGTATTATCAGTAATGTTCAGTCCATCTGGATGCAGTGATTTTAAACGGTACATCCAGAAGTTTTCTCTGGAGTACAGTAGTTCTTCCTTTGAGACATGTTCCACGGGGAAAATCTTCAAATCTGATAGTAAATGATCCACAAGGCTAAAATGATTGGCTACAGGATGGTCCATTTTCTTATTAATTCTTGCCGATTTGTGGTTTCTGAATAGTGTACGGAGGTCATTCACTGTTTGGCCTACATATTGTTTTTTACAGCTTTGCCGTTGGCACTGAATCACATAAATAATGCATGTTGAGCGACATGTAAGATGCTGTCTTATTCCATAGGTCCTTCTCGTAACAGAACTAGTTACTGATGATGTTTGTAAAAGGTATTCACACGTGATGCACCTTTTAGAGTCACAGCAATGAACCCCTGCATTTGTTACAACTTGCTTGAGTTCAGCTCTCACAATAAGAGATCGTAAATTTGGAGCTCTGCGGTAAGCAATGACTGGCGGTTTTGGAAAAACCTTTTGCAATTTTTCGCAAGTAGACAGTAAGGGAAATGTTTTTGCATTATATTTCTGTAGTTGGGAGCTGATGGATGATAGTCAACCACAAATGGAGTTCTGTCACTTTTGTTTCTGCCGTTGGTATTCCAAATAAGTGCTTCTCTGGGTAACTGCAAAGACTTGTCAATTTGTTGCTGTATGATATGCAGAGGATAGCCCCGCTATCCCCCCAACTACAGAAATATAATGCAAAAAACATTTAAGGCAGCCATGACCCCTAGCTTCCCATCATGCCTCAGGGGTGACAGGTCAGTTCTTTCCGGCTCCTTCAGACAGGACCCTGGATTCACAGCTCTTCCTTTTTTGACTTTTCTGTCAAAAATGGTCAAATTTTTTGTGGATTTTTTGCTTCTACTCGACGTCTTTTAGCCTTAGAGTGAAGGTTAAACCTTTTTGGAGTTCCAGAAAAGGTTTTTTTCTGTCCGAAATGCCTTCCTTATTTGATCCTTGCCCTGCCTGTGGCAAAAAGGCTAGATCAGACACACACTCTGTGTGTATACTCTGCCTCCCTGATTCTCACTCTTCTGCAACCTGTCCTCACTGTAAGAAGTTGTCGAAGAACCATCAAGGACAGGGAGAGAATTCGACTTTATGGCCTCTCTGAAAGAGGTAGGTCTCCAGTGAGGCAACAGAAAGAGAACATGGTCGACGTCGAGAGGCAAGGTCCCGACCTGTTCTCCTTCGGCGTCGGGATCGGCGTCGAAGCTACAGACGGCGAAGCAGTCGTCGTCGAAGACTACGGTGGTGCAGGCGCATCACTCTTCTACGAAATAGAGTACAGCGCTCTCAACGTCGACAAAGGTAAAGGGTCCTCCGTTGTCGTCAACCAGGCGACGATCAACGTCGAGGAGCAAATCTGTCGACGCTGGCTAGGCGTTCGACGTCGAGACAAATCACTCCGTTGTCGCCACCTCAACGGCAATCGACGTCGAGGCAGAAGTCTCCGTCTATCAGTACAGAGATCTTCGACGTCGAGGCACAAGACTCCGTCGCCGACGTCGAGGCAGAAGTCTCCGTCAAGATCGGTGCAGAGATCTTCGACGTCGAGACACAAGACTCCGACGTCGAGACGGAAGTCTCCGTCGACGTCAGCACACCGGCGGTCAACGTCGAGTTATCAGTCGTCAGAGCAGAGGCGGTTGACGTCGAAGCAAGGTACTCCGTCGGCGTCAGGCAGACGCTCGACGTCAAGGCACCGATCGACTTCAAGATTGAGTCCTCTGAAGAAATGGTCGACGTCGAAGCAGGCATCACCGTCGCCGGGACGGCAGTCGACGTCGAGCAAGCAGTCTGTCCAGAGGGGACGTTCAAGATCTACGTCGAGGCACCAGTCCAAAGGGGCCTCACGTCCGGTAAGCCTGTCTACGTCACCATCAACGACGTCTAGCAGGTTCACGCAGCTCCCCTCACAGATTTTCATCGTCCAGATCTCCGGAGGTTGTGATCTCGAAGTGTAGCAGTCCAATGTCCACTGGGCATCCTGATTCAGCGGACAGGCCTGCACAGACAGAGGGAGATAAATCCCCTCCACGCTCTCCTGAGAGACGAGAAGGGCAAAGATCGCCTTCTATCCATCTATCACCGAGATGGAACCGGCCTCTACATCACTGGGCCACAACTCCAGCAACAGGAGCACAGCACTACTCAAGCCCCCTCCACAGGTTTCCGTTGGCTCGACTGGTGCAGGCTGTGGATAGAGATCGTACTCCATCGAGAGGCAGAGATCGCAGTCGCACTCCTGCACACTTTCACAGAAGGAGATCCAGAAGCAGGAGGAGAAGGCACAGATCTCCAACGCCTTCCTCCTCTTCCACACACGTCACAAAGAGACTACTCACCGACTCTTACGGACAGCCCAGCGTCGAGGGTCTCTCCGGTGGATGACGTTGGCACTTTCCAGGACGTACTTGCCAGAGGGGCAACTAAAATGAACATCCCTATGCCGACTCGGCAGAGCTCGTCTTCAGTGATCTTTGAGACTTTACACCAGAGGGCTGCATCTAGACCATTGATGCCGGGCCTACTCCAACCGGCCATGGACATTTTCCTTACGCCGGCGACCCTCAAGACTGCTCCGGCTAGGATTCTGAAGAAATACCGTCCACCGGAGGAGGACCCGCTATTCCTTAGATCTGACCCCCCCACCGGATTCTGTTATAATCGCTGCGGCAAAAAAGACTCACTCAGTTGCCTCCTCCTCTACTGTTCCACCAGATAAGGAGAGTAAAGCACAGGATTCATGGGGAAGGAAGGTCTGCGTCACATCCGCCTCTATGCTGAAGGTCTCAAGTGCATCGGCTCTTTTGGGTCGCTACGACAGGTCTTTGTGGGACTCCCTTCAAAGATTTACAGAAAAGCTGCCCAAGGAAGATCACAAAGATTTTGAAGAAATCTTTGCAGGAAGGCAGCTTGGTGGCGAACCAAGTGATCAGCGCCGCAGCCGATGGAGCTACTCCTTTAAGCTCATGCCTATGCCCATGGGATGTGCGCTAGGAGAGCTTCATGGCTTTCTCTCCTCGCTTAAACCAGAAGCGCAGTCTCGGATCCTCAATCTTCCCTTCTCCGGCTCCTCTTTATTCGGTACACACACAGATGAGGAAATGTCCCGTATGAAGACCGAGCTAGACACACTAAAGGCCGTGGGTCTAGAAAAGAAGAGAGTTCCGAAGACGCTTCAGACCTTACAATCGTCGATCCTCCCAACAGAGGGTTCAAACCCCTCATTGGCAGAAAAATCGGGACCAGCAAGGTCAGCAAAGGTCGCAATACCAAGGCCGGCGTTCCTCCAGAGGAAGAGGAAACCAGCGTCAGTCCAATACCTCCGCTAAGACGCAGACCAAACAATGAGTGCCCACTCCCCCATCGCCGTTTACCACTCCAGGGGGGGGGGGGGAAGTATTGCAAATCATCTCGAAGAGTGGCGTGCTATCACAAAGGTCCAGTGGGTGTTAGCTACGCTGCAGAATGGGTACTCTCTACTTTTTCGACGCCATCCCCCCTCAATCCCTCCGGTTCCATCATCGTGCCAGCAGATGAAAATATTGCAGAACGAAGTTGCCACCCTTCTGCGAAAATCAGCCATCGAGAAGGTGCCAATATCACAACGAGGCCGAGGGGTCTACTCAAGATACTTCTTGGTAAAGAAGGGTCGAAAATCAGAATACAGACCCATTCTGGAACTGCGATCACTCAAGTCAATCAAAAAGGAGAAGTTTCGCATGTTGGCTCTCCAAATATATCCACATCTCAGACAGGGAGATTGGATGTGTTCGCTGGATCTGCAAGATGCCTACTTTCATGTTCCGGTCAGTCAACATCACAGGCAATATCTGAGATTCCTGGTGGGATCGTCCCACTACCAATTCAAAGTGCTACCCTTCGGGTTGAAGTCAGCTCCCCGAGTGTTCACGAAGTGCATGGCAGTGGTGGCAGCCGCACTACATCGCAGAGGCATCTTCGTGTACCCTTATCTGGACGACTGGCTGTTGAAAGGTCCCTCCCCCCACAGTGTGAGGAGTCACTTCCTGCAATGCCTAGAGCTTTGTCACCGGCTAGGCCTTCATGTGATCTTCGAAAAATCACCTCAGCAGCCCACACAGAGCATACATTATCTGGGAGCGCTGGTAGACTCCGAGGTAGGAAAAGTGTTTCCTTCGGAGGAGAGACCGTTTTCCATCATACAGAAAGGCAGACTAATTCTGGACAACAAAAGGCCGTCAGTTCGTCAGATTGCCTCCCTGTTAGGGTCGATGGCATCCTGCATTTTCCTGGTCCCCAATGCCAGACTGAGAGTGCGTCCTCTGCAGCAGGATCTGGAGGACAAGTGGGATCAGCAAACAGCTCGCTGGGACGACAAGATAAATCTCTCAAATGCAGCAAGAGCATCCATCCCATGGTGGATGAAGGAGAATATGCAAGTAGGGATTCCTTTTCATCAGGCACCTCCCTCTCAAACGCTGATCACGGACGCCTCCCTCCAAGGCTGGGTAGCCCACATGGGGTCTCTCCAGACACAAGGGGCAATGGTCATCAAAAGAGCGCTCATATCACAAACATGTTGGAGCTGAGAGCCGTTCACCTGGCACTCAAGGCTTTCCTCCCTTCGATTCAGGCAAACTCAATTCTAGTACAGACGGACAATACCACCACCATGTACTACCTGAACAAACAGGGGGGAACTCGCTCATGGACTTTGTCACTGGAAGCTCAAGCTCTCTGGCATTGGCTCCTGGCACGGAACCTATCGATCACAGCGGTACACTTGCCGGGGGAGCAGAACGCACAATCGGATGCTCTCAGTCGACACTTCGAGGACCAACAAGACTGGGTACTCAACGACGAGGTCGTCTAAGACATTTTCCAGGCGTGGGGTCGTCCCAGCATAGACCTCTTCGCGGACGACAAATACAAAATGCCGAAACTTCGCCTCAAGGTTCTACCGGCCAGGGTCGAAGGGGAATGCCCTTTTGATAGACTGGTCAGGGGCATTTGTGTACGCCTTTCCACCCCCTTCCTCTCATCCCGAAGGTGGTGACCAAGCTCTCTCATTCGCACACGAGGATGATCCTGATTGCCCCGGACTGGCCGAGGCAATGGTGGTACCCGGACCTTTTGCACCTGTCAGAATGCCCACACAGGAGACTGCCGTGCAGACCGGACCTGCTGTCCAAGATGAACGGGAGGATTCATCACCCCAACCTTCCCTCACTGAACTTGGCAGCATGGCTCCTGAGGTCCTCCAGTATGGTCTTTTAGGACTGCCACAAGACTGCATGACCATCTTAAAAGAAGCTAGGAGACCCTCCACTAGACACTCATATGCTTGCAAGTGGAAACGTTTTTATATGTGGTGCGTGCAAAACAATTGTAACCCCACCAAGGGGCAAGAGGAAGTCATTGTTCGAGGCATATGAGCTGCAGAATTCACACTGTGTGCATAGATCGCCATCTGGTGTTGGGCTCGGATGCTTGCACCTTGTTGTTGTCTTGGAAGAAGTCTTTGTAGTCACGAGATAGGTGACTCCTCCCTTGGACCATAGTGCGCATGGGCATCGACTCCATCCTCAGATTGTTTTTTTCCGCCATCGGGTTCGGATATAACTTCTGCGCTCCGGTTCCGTACTCTTACTATTCAAACCTTTTCGACGCGCAAAACATAAAAAACTCGACGGTATTGTCTTTGTTCGCGTGCCCTTTGACGCGCTCCTCGATTCCGGTCGTCGACGCGGGCCGCTGGGCCGATCTACGCCATTCGGGCCTACAACTAATGGAAAGGACTCAATTTAAAAAATGCCCCAGTGTGGAGCTAAATTCCCACACAGCGATCAACACAAGGTCTGTAACCTTTGTCTCTCGCCCGAGCACGAGGAGAATAATTGCCAGGCCTGCGCCTCTTTTCGATCAAAAAAGACTATCCGTGATCGCCGGGCCTGACGACACGTTATGGCACAACGAGCAGCCCCGGTGCCGGAGGACATCTTCAACGACGAAGGCCCCGATGTCCCGGAGGATGATTCGGAGGACCTGGAAATCGTTTCCGAGGCAGACGACTCAGACGACCACAATACTCCAGGTCAACGAGTGAATACAACTGCCCCTACCCCAAACCCACCTGAAAAAAAGGGCTCCGGTCAAAACTTCGCCTGCTGGCCCCAGTCGCGACCGAAACAAAGCTTCAGAAGCCCACCCCCGGGCCCGGCTCCGAAGACAAAGGACAAGCCTTCCGGCGTCTCGGGACCGAGCAAGCCGCATATGACCGCCCGCAGACACCATCGGCACCGAAGCCGGGAGCTCGTCCTGCTCTCGCAACCCCCAAAAAGCCATGGCACCGAGCACCTCTGCACCGAAGGAAAAGGCCTCGGATCAGAAACCAAAATCTTCGGAGCCGAAAAAGATTTCCGACTCCACGTCGAAGCCGAAGGATCCAAAAACCCCTTCCAAGGCTCCAGAGCAGAAATCAAACCTCGCTCGGACCCGAACAAATCGGCACCGAAAGCGATTATCCAACAGGAAGAACTTTTTCAACCGGATTCCATCGATCCGCAACAAAAAACTCTCTCCAAGTGGACCCTCAAACAGGACATGTGATCACTGTTCCACACACGAGAAAATTCGACACCCCACACATCCCTGAGGTGCCTGTAAAGAAAAGGGACTGTGCCACTTCACCTTTACAACCCTCTTCTCCTGTTCTTCCTACTGAACCTTTCTTTTCTCCAAATTCTCCCATACTTCCAACATACTCACCACCACCACAGGATGATGATTTAGGGTGTGGGGGAGGGGGATAATGACCCTTTCATTGACCCTGATGACGACACACACGTACCACAGGACAATTGGGATGATTATGATGACCCAGTAGATCCTCCAGACCTTCCTGATCCCCATGCATACCCTACAAAGCCAACTCCCCCAGATGACAATATTGGTTTTGGTCAGCTTATAGACAGAGCTGCCAAGTACCATGGTGTTCAAATGCATTTAGACTCCATAGAGGAGGACTTCCTCATAGACACCTTTGCACAGTCACAAAGGACTGTACAAACTTTACCAATGTTAAAAGGAGTCATTAAACACGCCCCAGACATATTCAAAGACCCCGTAAGGGCTAGAATTCTCAATCCTTGGATTGACAAAAAATATAAACCCGCTCCCAATGATCCCACCTACATCAAGGGTCAACTCCCTTTAGATTCTCTAGTGGTGACCAACGCTAGAAAACGTGCCAACTCTCAAACCTCCGGTGATGCTCCACCTCCGGACAAAGAGTCTAAATTATTAGATGCTTCGGGCAAACGAGTTGCTGCCCAAGCAGCTAATAACTGGGGAATAGCCAATGCACAGGCATTACTTGCCAGGTACGATGGGGCTCATTATGACCAGCTGGAAACCCTATTGCAGCATTTGCCTGATCAATATAAGACCAAGGCCAATGATTTGATTCAGGAGGGCAAATTAATAACTAATGCATCAATCAAGTGTGCTCTCGATGCAGCAGACACCGCATCTAGGTCCATTAACACTAGTGTGTTACTAAGAAGGCATGCCTGGTTGCGCATTTCTGGCTACAAACAGGAGGTACAAACAACTATCCTCAATCAGCTGTTCAATCAAGAACAACTGTTTGGCCCAGCTGTAGATACAGCTCTAGAAAAAATGAAAAAGGACACAGACTGCTAAATCCATGGGCGCATTACAGTCCCCGTCCACACGAGGTTCCTTTCGACGCTCCTATAGAGGCGCATCCAAAAATATCGGTGCAGACACTGCTTTCTTCCTCCTACAAAAACCCCTCACAAACTTCCCCCAACAAGGGATATTTTAGAGGTGGGTACAGGGGAAATAACAACAAAGGAAGAGGCCGAGGTAACAACGACACTCGCGCCTCACCCACTAATAAGCAGTGACTTCCCTCCCGACCATTCCACTCCGGTCGGAGGGAGACTCTCACAGTTCCTACCTGTCTGGAATTCCATCACTACAGACAAGTGGGTAAGACAAATTATCCAGTATGGTTACTGCCTGGAACTTACAGCTACTCCACCCAACATACCACCCAAGCAGCGTCCAATGTCCACGGAACATCTCACACTCCTCAAACAGGAAGTTCTTTCGCTTCTTCAAAAACATGCAATAGAACCAGTCCCCATACAACATCAAGGAACAGGAGTTTACTCTCTCTACTTCCTAATCCCCAAAAAAGACGGCACCCTGAGGCCAATACTGGACCTCAGACCTCTCAATCTCTACATACAATCAGATCATTTTCACATGATCACTCTTCAACAGGTTCTTCCACTGCTTCAACAAGGTGACTTCCTTGCCACATTAGATCTCAAGGACGCCTACTTCCATATTCCCATACACCCTGCTCACAGAAAATACCTAAGGTTCACAGTGGACGGCCAACACCATCAGTTCAAAGTCCTTCCATTTGGAGTGACCACAGCACCCAGGGTTTTCACAAAGTGCCTTGCAGTAGTAGCAGCACACTTGCGAAGGCAACAAATCCATGTATTTCCATACCTCGACGACTGGCTCATAAAAGCCAAGTCACACAACCAATGTGTTCACCACACTTACCAAACCATTCAGCTCCTACACAACTTTGGGTTCACAGTAAACTACACCAAGTCGCACCTTCAACCCTCCTACATACATCAGTATCTAGGAGCCACAATAGACACTTCCAAAGCTCTAGCATACCCCAATCCAGCAAGGATAGCCAGTATGCAAACCCTCATCTCCAAGTTTCAGCCCCAGCACTCTCTCCCAGCACGAGTGTTTATGCAGCTCATAGGAATGATGGCCTCTTGCATTTTCATTGTACCTCACGCAAGACTTCAAATGCGCCCCTTACAGGAATGCTTAGCACGTCAGTGGAACCAGGCTCAAGGTCAACTTACAGATCTGGTGTTGGTGGACAGCCGCACACATCGCTCTCTGCAGTGGTGGAACATACAAAACCTTTCCACAGGGCGGCCGTTCCTAGAGCCAGTTCCACAGATAGTGCTAACAGCAGACTCATCACTCACCGGCTGGGGAGCCCATCTCCTACACCACACAATTCAGGGCAAGTGGTCCACCCAACAAAAACTGTTCCACATCAATTACCTAGAATTACTGGCAGTATTTCTAGCGTTAAAGTAGTTTCAAACACATCTCCTCAAGAAAACTGTCCTAGTCCGCACAGACAACATAACAGCAATGTATTACATACAGAAACAAAGAGGAACACATTCTTTGCAGCTATCTCATCTAGCGCAAAGTATACGGAGATGGGCCATTCCACAAAAAATATATCTTCTAGCAGAACATCTTCCAGGGGTGAACAATCAGATAGCGGATCTGTTAAGTCGTCAAACTCAACAGATACACGAATGGGAACTTCATCCGCAAGTTCTTCAACCCTTCTTCCACATGTGGGGCCAACCAGACATAGATCTGTTCGCCACACATGCAAACGCAAAATGCCCAACCTTCGCCGCCAGGTTCCCACACCCGTTGTCCAAGGGCAATGCGATATGGATGAACTGGTCAGGCAGATTTGCGTACGCTTTTCCGCCACTCCCGCTCATTCCACTAGTAGTACGCAAGCTCAAACCAGTCTCAACATGATCCTAGTTGCTCCAACATGGGCGCGACAACCATGGTTCACAACACCACTCGAACTCTCAGTAGTTCCACACCAAAAATTACACCTCTCCCCAAGCCTGCTAACACAGAACCATGGAGAGATAAGGCACCCAGATCCAGCACAACTGAATCTAGCGATCTGGCTCCTGAAATACTAGAGTTCGGTTACCTTAACCTCCCCCCAGACTGCATGAACATTATTAAGGAAGCCAGACGCCCCACTACTAGAGCTTGCTATGCAGCTAAATGGAAAAGATTCGTCATTTATTGCAACTATAACAAAATTGACCCATTAGATGCTTCAATTCAGAACATTATCTGTTATTTGCTACATCTACAAAGATGCAATCTGGCATACTCTTCAATAAGATTACATCTGGCTGCCCTCGCCGCCTACCTACAAAACAGACAACATTTGTCATTGTTTAGGGTACCCGCTATCAAAGCCTTTATGGAAGGCCTTAAAAGGATAATTCCACCCAGACTCCCACCCTCTCCAGTGTGGAACCTAAACATTGTTCTTACTAGACTCATGGGTCCCCCATTTGAGCCTTTACACAAATGCGAATTACAATTCCTAACATGGAAAGTAGCCTTCCTTGTCTCAATCACCTCTCTCAGAAGAGTAAGTGAGAAACAGGCTTTAACCATACAAGAACCATTCTTACAAATACATCATAACAAGGTGGTTCTTAGGACAAATCCAAAATTCCTTCCCAAAGTAATCTCTGCTTTCCACCTTAATCAGAGTTACCAGTATTTTTCCAATACCCTGATTCTGTAGCCGAAAGAGCTCTTCACACCCTCAACCTCAAAAGAGCTTTACTTTACTATATAGACAGAACTAAAGCCTTTAGGAAAACAAAGCAACTATTTGTAGCTTTCTCTCCACCTCATAAAGGCAATCCTATTTCCAAAGCTGGAATTGCCAGGTGGATAGTAAAATGTATTCAAATATGCTATCAGAAAGCAAAACGTACATTAACAATTCCCCCTAGAGCGCATTCAACACGCAAACTAGGGGCTTCCATGGCATTCTTAGGGAACATTCCCCTAGAAGACATTTGTAAGGCAGCAACATGGTCTACCACACACACCTTCACCAAACACTATTGTGTAGATGTGCAGGCAAAGCAACAAGCTTCTGTAGGCCAAGCTGTTCATAAGGCACTTTTTCAAACCACTGCAACTGATACAGGTGACCACCGCTAGGGGAGACACTGCTGTACAGTCTATGCACACAGTGTGAATTCTGCAGCTCATATGCCTCGAACGGAAAATGATACTTACCAGTATGCATCTGTTCTTGGCATGTAGAGCTGCAGAGATTCACACGCCCACCCACCTCCCCGGAACCTGCATCTGTTCCAGTGTTATCTTACTTAGATACATTCTCATGGACATCTTTCACTGCATAAAGACGCTCACCTTCTCAGCCTTCTTTCTTTCAGTTGCAGGTTGTGAAGGACTACTTAGAAGGTCTAAAAAAGGTCTACCCTCCAGTCCGGCCTCCTTCACCGCCCTGGGAGCTGAACCTGGTGCTATCAAAGTTGATGGGTCCACCTTTCGAACCTACCCACAAAGCAACCTTGCAACACCTCACGTGGAAGGTAGCTTTCCTGGTAGCGATCACCTCGGCTCGCAGAGTGAGCGAAATACAGGCCCTCTGTTCAAAGGAACCGTACACTGTTTTCCATCTAAATAGGGTGGTATTGAGGGCTCATCCCTCTTTCCTTCCGAAGGTGGTGTCAGATTTCCATGTGAATCAGACCATTTCACTTCCGACTTTTTTCCCTAATCCCTCCACTCCAGCTGAGAGGGCTTTGCACTCGCTTGACCTAAAAAGAGTTTTAAAGTTCTATCTGGATAGGTCCAACTCCATTAGAAAATCTGATCAACTATTTGTTAACTATGGGTCGATCAGAACAGGGTTTCCAGCCTCAAAGCGATCCATCTCCAGGTGGATAGTTTCATGCATCAAGTTAGCTTATCAATTAGCGCAAAAGCCCCTTGGACCTGCTCCCAAGGCGCATTCCACGAGAGGAAAGGCGGCTACGACTGCTTTCCTTCATAACTTGCCTATCTCTGAGATCTGTAAGGCGGCAACTTGGAGGTCCGTCCATACATTTACAAAGCATTATTGTCTAGATTCAGACACCAGAGCAGACACCAAGTAGGCCAAGCCTCCTTGAGGAATCTATTCAACAGCTGATTGCGGCTGTTTGTTATATGTTGGGTCATTCACTCTCATTTGCCTGCAGGTGGAAGATGGGCTTGCTATTCTATTCAGTGCTTATGACTATTGATGAGGATCCCCTGGAAGAGAAGGATAAGTTACTTACCTGTAATCCTAGTTCTCTTCCAGGGGTATCCTCATCAGTCATAAGCAACCCACCCGCTTCCCCAGGCAAATGAGATTACTTCATTGTTAAACGATATCTTTGTGCCCTGATCTTCAGGGTTACGCAAAGAACAACTGACCTGTCACCCCTGAGGCATGATGGGAAGCTAGGGGTCATGGCTGCCTTAAAGGCACGGTGCCAGTTTTTGTGTGAAAATGCTTTCATTTTCTATGCTATTGGTTTACAATGCAGCCTGTAGGCTAACGATGTGCTTTTTTTTTTTTTTTGCAGTTTTTTTCATGAAGTTTACTCATTAAAAACAGAGTTCAAGTGGTACTTGCCCTCCTGTGTTTTTATACATATATTGTGTTTGCAAAAGCAGTATTTTATTTGTTATTGCGTTGTTTAGCCTCCTAGATGGGGGCTGCATTGATATGAGAAAAAATGAGTTATGTATTACCTACTGGCGGTCGCCAGTAGGTAGTTATAGTTAGGACCTAGTTTCCATAGGAAAAGCGTTTTTCTTTTCCCAATAACTTTGGCGCCGGTTGACGAATCTTCTCAATTTTCAAAACTAGTGATCAGCTCTGGTCGGCTCCTGTCTTGAAAGTTTCGGGGAGATTCGTCAAGCAGGGGCCGAGAAATAAGGGGGGTCCCAAAACGCGTTTTCCGCATGTTAATTTCCATAGGAAACTTTAGACAAAGCTACAGCTTGAACTGCTGAACGGAATTACTCCAAATTTGGCAAAAAGGTAGGTCTTGGTTCAGAAAGAGTCCTTTTTAGGTCTCGCATAGCGTTGCTGCGCACATGCGCAGCTCGCTCGGCGAGATTTATTGTAAATGAGTAGTTTTAGAAAAGGGCTTGAAGCCCCGCCCCTTATTTCCATTGGCTTGCGTCACCGTTTATGGTAAATGGTGGCCTGCCATTGGAAATAAGCTTTCTGGGGTGCCTCCTTTTCGCTTTTTTGTCCGGCCCATCCGGACTTTATCGCCTGCTTCACGGCTGTCGTGAAGCAGTTTCTTATCACAAGGAGGCGTGTTATGTAAACGAGCCGTGCGATCCAGTCCGGATGGGCAGGGCAAAAAAGGAGACATGGCGCTGCATGTTTATTTTTGCATCTCGCTTTCACTTTAAAGTGAAAGCGCGATGCAAAAATAAACAATGGCTGCCTGGCGAGCGCTTGTTCCAAAATGCCTGTGGGGAGAACCCCAGCCCAGCCACGCCTTCCACGCTTCTTTAAATGGTTGGACTCGCTGACTCGGTTCAATATGGAGCTGGTAAACACATTTTCAGCGCCGCGTTGGCTTGCACTGCGGTCCTTTCTGCGAGTATATTTTTCCCTGTGTCTCTGAGATGACAGAACTCGTCCAGTGCACCTAATTCAAATGACAGGCTTAAAATAATGTGGAACGGGTTCAAAAGCATCGGAGCAACATACGCAATCCAAACTGACAAATGTACAAAGTACAACGAACCCTTTCCTCCTCGGAAGCATGCGTAGCAGCAGGCCCTGCGTCACAGGGAGCCAAGGATATCCATTTCCCGATGATTAGCAATCAAATGTCTTTTTTAAATGTAGAACCCCGCCATGGGACGAATGCTGTGCCAAATTCAAGTGTACGGTATGATCGTTATAGTGGAAAAAATGCCAAGAAAACTTAAATCATTTTCGCAGGGAATGTGAAAGAGTTCTTCGTTGTATTTGATGACAGGGTTGCTTTTTGGGAGTTTTCAGAGTCCTGAACAAACTCGTGTTTTAAAAGAGTGGTTTGTCACTTAATACAAAGCTCTCGAGTTGCCTGGTTTAAGTTATGAAGATGTCTGTGGTGTTGCGGGGATTGCACGCTAGGGGGCGCTCGCTCCTCTCGTCACCCGTGCCGCCTGTGGTTTCCTGTAACAAGACGAGGGAGGATGCGTCCAGTCCAGTGATACTCCTCACCTCAGCAGGAGTAGGGCAGCCGCGCGGAGCTCCAGCCCCGGCCAGGAGTCGCTTGTCACACGCTGTTCGCAATCGCAGCTCCGCGGGATAAGCAGCAAACTTTACAAACAGCCATGGCACAGACGGTCACTATAAACGGCCCCTTGCCTTTTGGCTTTAGACTGGTGGGTGGCAAGGATTTCAGCACTCCTCTGACCATCTCCAGGGTAAGTTGTGATGGACAGAAACGGCTAGTTCCTTTCTTTTGGAAGTGTATACATTCTCTATTTAGTTATAGGTGCGTACACAGTTTAGGTTTCTATCTAGCTATCTGTCGGTCTATCCCTCTATCCACCCTGCCATCCACCCATTAATGCACCCACCCCACACACCTGATCCATCCATACCCCCAAGTCACCCACCCATTCATTAACTACATCCATCAATGCCATCTATCACCCACCCCCACCTCACCAAGCCTTCCATCCCTCCGACCACCTCTCCCTACAGAGTCGCCCATCCATCCATCTATCTGTCTTACTTTATCCCCACTCCACCTCTACACACTGTTCTGTCAATGTTTCTCTTTTCCGACTTCTATACTTCTACCATGTAATGAAAGTCCCTGCATGCACTTTGATAGAATAGAACCGAGATGGCTTGCTCTTTTAAAACGTGAAGTTCGTTATGCTAATGAGTGGCTTGAGAAGGAATGTCAGACCGCGGCGTGGTTTTGGGTTCAGGATTCTGCAAAACCACATATTCTACACGGCTTTTGATGCATGCAGTGGAATACATGAATCACATGGCACACACTGGCGCATGCGTTTGAGAGCCGGTGCAGCAGTGTCGGACGGCACGTGTCCAGGTGTTTATGAAGTGCTGAGGAAGGCAGCGCGTGGTCTGCTGTGTTCTTGAAGGCAAAGACACGGAGTGTTCTCAAAGACAGGGCTACCGCTTTTGGAACTGCTCGGGAGGCGTCACTATGTCACTTAGCCTCGCACCGACCCAGGGGGAGCCGGTTCCTAGTGCAAGTGATGGTGCACGTGGCTACTCTATTTTGATGAGACTGTGGTAGTCTGGCCGGTAGCGCACTGACTGCTGATGGGCTGGTGGTGGCCAGGTGGCTTCAGACAGCAATGGCTAAGTAAGAATATTAATGACTTATGGGGAGTAAAAACAGCAGCAGCTCCTCTGGGCAGTCACTTGAAGACAGTAAGGCAGCATAGTGGGTTAGTGTATCCGCTGCATACATAGGTTTGTAACATAGGGCCTGATTATGAGCTAGGGCGTTATTTATCGCCGCTGATAAAGAAGGATACCACGGGATATGGGTGGATTAAGAATACCTATTACGAGTTCATGGGGATTAACATAGATTTTGGTGTTTGACGCACCCAACACCACATGAGATGGTAAATACCACATGTTTTTCCCTGTTAAATTTTGGCAGGTTTAACCTACTGAAATTTAACGCTAATTATCAGATGCGTAAATGCCTTCAAACTCATAATTCCGACCCATGCGTAAACAGTCACTACTGATTCCGATCATCTGGTAACCCTGGCATAGTTTATGGTTTTCGTGATTAAGTCCCAGTAGGAATGACTGCATTTCATCTTTCTGAGAATGATGAATTGAGTACAGCTGAGCTGAATAGTAACATCAACTATTAATTAACAGTGGTAGTCACACAACAGTAACATCTGGTAATATATAAAAGACTGTATTAATATTGTTCAAGTCTAAAAGCTGTTTTATACAACTTCTCTTTAGAGTACGGAAATGATAACACAGCTCTCAGATACAGCATGCCTGTCCTCTGTGGCTCCACCCCCAGCTGCTCCTATTTCCAGCCAGTAAATGCCTATTGTGTTATTCTGCATGACGTAGGCCTGCCTACTGATGTCTCACTCACCCCAAGCAGAGCTTGCACTAGGATATATATGACTTGGCACCAACACTTTACTCGGCTGCCAGCTGGGTCGCAACGGTGTTTGCTGTTCTTCACCGTTCAGGTCATTGATATGTTGTGCAAACAGCCTTGCACTAAGTCACTGAAGTATGACGTCACCGCTAGCAGCAGGCTTCCTCTGGGGAATGTCCTTAATCATACTCTTTAATTCCACAGTGTGCTGTACTTTCCATTTCTATCAGCCACACGCACACAAGGCTGCGCTTCAGGGATAGTGGAATATTTCACAACACTTAGTGAGTAGAAGGCGCTGCTCACAGGTGGGTCTCCAAGCACTGAGAAGAGGAGCGGCTTGCCAGGTCTCCTGCTGTACCATGTGGTCTGGGAATGACCGGTGGAGTCATTGACAGTCACTGTCTGATCATCTGAAATACCAGTAAGGTTTGAGTGTGACTCGCTGTACGGCAATTTTTCCAAGAACTCAGAATAATGT
Source organism: Calotriton arnoldi (assembly GCA_963921515.1). Lineage (NCBI taxonomy): Eukaryota > Metazoa > Chordata > Amphibia > Caudata > Salamandridae > Calotriton > Calotriton arnoldi. Next base: position 118,046 of record CAWUFW010013812.1, on the reverse strand, counting down.
GTCTGTATTGCAAGCATTAAATACACCTTTGAGAAACGCCCTGAAAGGAACTTAAAACAAATCTACAACAATGTAATAGGTCTCGCCGTTCATTAAGTTAAAGCCATTTGCTTTGCTATACAATACTATTAGCAAATGGCTTTAACTTAATCAAAGGCGAGACCTATTGCATTTTCAATGCTTGTTAAATGGTGTAAATCCGTTCAGTAGTTCCTGAGAAATTAGAAAAAGTTTCGATATCTGGGCGGAGCCTAACCTCCCGAGCACGAGCTTGCCTCTGATTGGCTGCCAACACTTCAAACCAGGAAGTGTTGGCAGCCATCTTGTGCCTCGGACCAGGGAGAAGAAAAAAGGTAAAAAAAAAAAAAGATTAAAAACAAGAAAAGGGGGCAGGGTAAAAACACCCTGACCCCCCCCAGGCCTGCCAGGCCCAAAATAAGCATTTTTTTCCTTAATTTTCGGGCGGGGTCGCGCCGGGTGCGCGAATCCGTCCAAAAATTTAAAAAAACAGCGCGGTCTTGCGCGCTTCGTTTTAATGAGGCCCCCGGGTGGGCCAAGTCCCGGGGGCAATGTGTGTTTAATTTGCAGGGGCCCGCGGGGGCCCCCACAGCCCCGGGGACCGCCACCTCCCCGGGGCTTATTAAATCTAATGCGGGGGGCATGCGGCCCCCCCGCAGCCCCGGGGACCGCCACCTCCCCGTGGCTTCTAAAATAAATGCGTGGGGGGGGTCCCAACCACCCCCCCACGCTGCCCCGGGGACCGCCACCTCCCTGGGGCATTTAAATAAATGAAAGGGGGGCCTTGCGGGCCCCCGGGGACCGCTACCTCCCCGGGGCTCTAAATAATTAGTGTGGGGGGGGCTCAAGCCCCCCACACTGCCCCGGGGACCACCACCTCCCCGGGGCACTTAATATTTATATTTGGGGGTCCGTTACGGACCCCCGAGCCCCGCGGACCACCACCTCCCCGGGGCTTTGCACTCGTAGGGAGGGGGGCCGCACGGCCCCCCTCCTGGAGCCCTTGATGGCCCTGGGGACTGCCACCCCCCAGGGCCGGCTTGCATGTTAGCAGCTCCCCTTGTGGAAAAGCAACTCCTGCTCCCGCAGGAGGCGGGGAGCCGGCGGGAACGTGGGGGCTCTGGGGCTCCCCCCACGGTCCTCAACACAAATGGCCGGGGGATGGGGTCCCTCCCCAATGATTTAAATATTTTTTTTTAAACGGACTGGCCGACCCCGGGGGATGGGGTCCCCGGGGCCACAATTGGCCTGAGTGGGGCCACGCGGCCCCCTTCCCCAAAATAATAAAATTAAAAAAGGCTGCCAGGCCCTGGGGGATGGGGTCCCCGGGGCCAAAAGTGGCCAAGTGAAGGGGGGGCCACGCAGCCCCCCATAAAATATGAAAAGTTTTAAAAAATAAATAAAAAAAACGGCAGCTCGCCGGAGGCCTTGCCCCCTCCCTGCAGCACTCTGCAAACGCGCCCCCTGGTGCGTTCTAAGTTGGGGAATTAAGTTGGCGGTTACTGGAGGTACCTGGTGGGCTAGTTGGCCCCCAGGGACCCTCAGGATTGAAGGGGACTTAATCCCCCAACTTACAACGCGCCACATTTACATATTTAGTGTTCCTTGCTTCTTTCTACACCTCTGTTGCTTCTTTCAGCAATTCTCTTGCCTCTTTGTGCACTTCTCTTGCCTCTTTCTGCACCCCTGTTGCTTCATTCTGCACTTTCCATGCTTCTTTCTGCACCCGTCTTGCTTATTTCTGCACCCCTGTTGTCTCTTTATGTACCTGTTTTGCCTCTTTTGTACTTTTCTTGCCTTTTTCTGCACCTCTTCCCTCTTTCTGCACGTCTGTTGCATCTTTCTGCACCTAATTTGCTTCTTTCTGCACCCCTATTGTCTTTCTGCACTCGTCTTCCCTCTTTTTGTACTTTTCCTGCCTGTTTTTGCATCTCACTTGCCTCTTTCTGCACTTTTCTTGCTTCTTTCTACACCTCTGTTGCTTCTTTCAGCAATTCTCTTGCCTCTTTGTGCACTTCTGTTGGCTTTCTGCATCTCACTTGCTCCTTTCTGCACTTCTCTTGCCTCTTTCTGCACCCCTGTTGCTTCATTCTGCACTTTCCATGCTTCTTTCTGCACCCCTGTTGTCTCTTTATGTACCTCTTTTGCCTCTTTCTGCACTTTTCTTGGCTTTTTCTGCACCTCTCTTCCCTCTTTATGCACCTCATTTGCTTCTTTCTGCACCCCTGTTCTCTTTCTGCACTAGTCTTCCCTCTTTCTGAACCTTTCCTGCCTGTTTTTGCATCTCACTTGCTTCTTTCTGCACTTTTCTTGCTTCTTTCTACACCTCTGTTGCTTCTTTCAGCAATTCTCTTGCCTCTTTGTGCACTTCTCGTGCCCATTTCTGCACTTCTCTTGCCTCTTTCTGCACCCCTGTTGGCTTTTTCTGCACCCCTGTTGGCTCTTTATGTACCTCTTTTGCCTCTTTCTGCACATTTCTTGCTTCTTTCTACACCTCTGTTGCTTCTTTCAGCAATTCTCTTGTCCTTTTGTGCACTTCTCTTGCTTGTTTCTGCACCTCTTACCTCTTTTTACACCTCTGTTGGTTCTTTCTGCACCGCTCTTGCCTCTTTCGGCACCTGTTGCTTCTTTCTCTACTTCTCTTGCCTCCTTCTGCACCTCTTAGGTAGTTTTAATGCCCCTGCCCTATTATGTACTAGGGCCATACAGGGGAGGTCATGCCAATCACTGGGGTACCCCAACCCATAGTGTACCCTAGTGTATGTAGGTGTTTTCACTGTATTCGAAGTGTCTTTCAGCATAGCACTAGCTCCGGGCCTGGTTAGTCAGTTACCACCAGTACCAGTCAGCAAAAAGTTGGGGGCACAGGATGACTTTGCAACAAGGCCTCTTTTGGCTCCTCTGGTTCTTTGTGCACATCTCTTGCTTCTTTTTGCACCTTTTCTTCGGCTTTCTGGACTTCTGTTGCCTCTTTCTGCATTTCTCTTGCTTCTTTCTGCGCCTTTCTTACTCTTTCTGCACATGTCCTACCTTTGTAGGCATAGTTAGAAATTAGCATTTAAAAAACCTTAGAAATTCACTGAAAAAACCACAGGTTTCAGGGACGTTATAGTTAGTTGGACATTTCACTCGTACAAAACCAGAGAAATTCGGCCGTTCTAGTTAGTTCAGCTAACTATATCTCGCGCCCCCGCAATGCACTGCTGATGACGTCACATATTACATCATTCATGATCTGGTCAGTGACATCACTGATGCTGATGACATCACTGATGACATCACCCACTTGATAATCTGATGCACCTCCTCATACCCTAATATAACCTTTGATACACCCACTCTAAAATACAGACTACCATTTTCGAAACCATAGACACACCAATACCAGTTAGTACAAACCCACTCACTAATTCCTAGGTCTACACATACATCCACTCATTCACCCATAGTCACTCATACATGCAGTCAACCATCAATACGGCACTATCATATGCACTCACATATCTATACAGACACTCACACACCGCCACTCATCCATAGTTACTCACACACCTAGTCAGTCATGCAAAGAATCAATCACACTCCCATTTACTCACCTATACAGTTATACACACACCACCTTACTTATTCAAACATATACTAACACATACTGTTCGAGGCATATGAGCTGCAGATTGTACACTGTCCATAGATCGCCATCTGGTGTTGGGCTCGGATGCTTGCACTTTGTTGTTGTCTTGGAAGAGTCTTTTGTAGTCACGAGATAGGTGACTCCTCCTTTGGACGATAGTGCGCATGGGCATAGACTCCATCGTTAGATTGTTTTTTTCCGCCATCGGGTTCGGATGTAACTTCTGCGGTTCGGTACCTATTTTTCCAAACCTTTTTGACGCGCAAATTCTCTACAACTCGACGGTATTGTTTTCGATCGCGTGATCTTCGACGCGCATCTCCCATATTCGATTCCAGTCGTCGACGCGGGCCGTTGGGCCTATAGACGCCGTTCGGACCTACAGCTCATGGAAAGGACTCCGTTTAAAAAATGCCCCCAGTTTGGAGCAAAATTCCCACACAGTGACCATCACAAGGTCTGTAACCTGGGTCTCTCGCCCGAACACAACGAAAACACTTGCCAGGCCTGCGCCTGTTTTCGATCCAAGAAAACCATCCGTGATCGCCGGGCCCGACGACACATCATGGCGCAGAGATCAGCACCGGCACCAGTGGACATCTTCGATGAAGGCCCCGATGTTCCGGAGGACGAATCTGAAGACCTGCAGATCGTGTCCGAAGCAGACGACTCAGACGACCACATCACTCCTGGTCAACGAGTGAGTACAACTGCCCATACCCCAACTCCACCCGAAAAAAACAAAGGCCCTTGTCAACACTTCGCCTCCTGGCCCCAGTCGCGACCAAAAACAAACTTCAGAAGCCCCGCCCTCGGGCTCGGCTCCGAAGACAAAGAACAGGCCTTCCGGCAGGTCGGACCCGAGCAAACCATATCTCACGGTCCCGCAGGCACCTTAGGCACCGAAAACCGGAGACCAACCTCCTCCCAAAAAGAAGTCGGCACCGACCACTTCGACGCCGAAACAATCGGCTTCGAAACCAAAACCTTCGGAACCGAAGACAGTTCCTGGCTCCATAACCAAGCCGAAGGACCCTAGACCAATCCCTAAGGCCTCAGAGCACAAATCAAAACCTCGTTCGGACCCGAAGAAGTCGGCACCGAAAGCGGTTACCGAACGGGAAGAACTTTTCCAACCGGATCCTGTCGATCCCAAGAAGAAAAAGCTGCATATAGACCCCAAAACAGGACATGTGGCTACTGTTCCACACAAGAAGAGGAAGTTGGACTCATCAGACACTCCTGCAGTGCCTGTAAAGAAAAAAGACTGTGCCACTTCCCCTATAAGGCCCTCTTCTCCTGTTTTTCCTTCTCAGCCTGTTCTTCCTCCTAAACCTGTCCTTCCTCCTGAGCCAGTTCTTCCTCCTAAGCCTGTCTCTCCTACACAACCTCTAACACTGCCACCATATTCATCACCACCACAAGATAATCTTGATGATGACGTAGGGGTTGGAGAAGGCATCAATGACCCTTTCACTGATCCTGACAATGATACAGACACACCACAGGACGATTGGGACGATTATGATGACCCAATTGGTCCCCCAGACCTCCCTGCTCCCCAGCCATATCCAACAAAACCATCTCCCCCAGATGACAACATTGGTTTTGGACAACTAGTCAATAGAGTTGCTCTGTACCATGGTGTCCCCATACATTCAGACCCTGCAGAAGAGGACTTCCTTCTAGACACCTTTGAACAGTCCCAAAAAACTGTCCAAACCCTGCCTATGTTAAAAGGGGTAATTAAACATGCCCCAGACATATTCAGAGACCCAGTCAGGACTAGAATTCTCAATCCCAGAATTGATAAAGTATAAACCCTCCCCTGACGATCCCACCTACATCAAGGGGCAGCTACCCTTAGACTCACTAGTAGTTTCTAACGCTAGAAAACGCGCCAACTCTCAAACCTCCGGTGACACACCACCTCCGGATAAGGAATCTAAGTTGCTAGATGCCTCTGGCAAGAGTTGCTGCCCAAGCAGCTAATCACTGGCGCATAGCAAACACCCAAGCATTACTTGCTAGATATGATGGGGCTCACTACGACCGACTAGAGACCCTATTACAACATCTGCCGGATCAATACAAAACCCAGGCAAATGATTTGATTCAGGAGGGCAAACTCATAACCAACGCATCAATTAAGTGTGCCCTAGATGCAGCTGACACAGCCTCTAGATCTGTCAACACTAGCATGCTACTCAGACGACATGCCTGGTTACGCATTTCAGGTTTTAAACCAGAGGTCCAAACAGCTATCCTTAACCAGCCGTTCAATCAAGAGCACCTTTTTGGACCGGCTGTAGACACCATCCTAGAAAAAATGAAAAAGGACACAGACTGCTAAGTCCATGGGAGCATTGCAAGAAACGGAAGGGAGTACGTGCATGGCCCCAACACTCTGCTGAATCGAAGTTAACTTTTGATACAAGCGAGAGGAGGCTTGCAACTATTGGGTCCCTCAGCTATTGCATGAAAGTGTTTTGGGAGCGTATTTATATGAAGATTCTTTTCCGAGCCTTCATTTAAGATTAATGAAGGGGCAATGAGCCACGACACTCGTAGGACAAGCTACGTAAAAATTTAAGAAATTGGGAGAGTTAGCCGTGAGATATAACCTGAAAGAGAGGATTTTTTCAGTGGCCATATAAAGAGATGCACAGAGAGACTTGAATTAACTACGGTCTTGAAAAAGATGGATTATTAACAGAAACCATCGAAACGCGTCGACGCAAACTGTCTGCATAATCCATGGGAATACTTGGCTCTGTAGATGTTGTAAAATTTGAAGCATCAAGGCCCAGTTATTAAATTGTCCCAAACGATATGCTGTATGAATGACAGTGTATTGTCACCTTTTCTTTTCTCTCTGTTCTTCTTTACAATTTTGTATTGTGTGGTGGTTTATTTTTATTGTATTTTATGTAAATTGTATTTTAACAAAAAAAAAAGGGTTGTGTTAGACTTGGCATCGTTTGGCGTGTTTCCCCTGACTTTTTGCTTTCTGACCTCCCGGTTTTGACTCTGTTTTTGCTGGTGTGATGATTCTGCGCACTTTCCTCACTGCGGTCCAGTGGGAAAGTGCAAGTGCTCCTGTATAAAATGTGTTATGGATTGGTGTTTCCATGATTGGCCTATTTGGTTTATGTGTCAGTCCCTTGTAAAGTGCACTACGTGTGCCAGGGCCTATAGACCAAATGCTGTTGGTGGGCTGCAGCACTGGATTGTGCCACCCACGCAAACAGCCCGTAAAGTGTAACTCGGGCCTGCCAACGCAGAGCCTGTGCGCAGCCTGGGGCTGCCATGTCGACTTGGCAAGTGCACACACTTGCAAGTCCCTAAACCTTCCCTTTGCTACATGTTAGTCACCCCTAAGGTAGGCCCAAGGTACCCCTGTGGGCAGGGTGCGGTGTATGCGAAAGGTAGGACATGCCCGGGTGTGTGCGGCATGTCCTGATAGTGAATTACAGCCTAGTTCGTTTTTCACTATTGCAAGGCTACCTGTTCCCCCTAGGCCAGAACGGGCAGTTTTGATTATTACAGCTTATAATCCTAACTGACCCCGGGAACATGGTAGAAATTCGAGTTTAGTATGCCTGGACTCAGAATGATAAAATGCAGCTTTTAGTGAAGTTGGTTTTAACATTCTGTGTTTGAAAATACCACTTTTAGAAAGTGGGTATTTTCTTGTCTAACCATCCAAGCCTGCCTCTGCGAGGTTGTGTATTCCTTGTCTGGAATGTGAGTGACAGGGGCTGGGGGATGCCAGGAGACAGGGTGAGTCAGCGCAGGGCTGAATAGCCAGATCGACCTGTAGATGGGTGGGAGGGGTCGCACCTGGGCCCTGAATAGGACAGTGCCTTCCCTCCACAATGCTGGCTCCACCTCCTGTGGTGCGTCTGATGTCCCTGGCCTACTCACTGAAAGAAGGGACGGAGACTTGTCAACAAAGTGCTCCAGAACTGGTTTGGACTAGGCAAAGGCCTCTCTGCCTTCAGAGAACAAAGGAATTTGGAATATAAATATTGGGGCCCTGACCCCATGAATTTAGATCTCGCTGGAATCAAGGAACCTGCCAAGACGAAGCGCTGGAAGAGCTGCCAGGAGGAGTACTGCCCCTTTGCTGTGTTGTTGCTTTGTTGGGTTGGCCTGCAGTTGCTGCTTCTGTCTTGGGCAGTGAAAGGACTGGACTGAACTTTCTACAATCTTGTGCTGAGTATCTCCAAGGGCCTGGAACCGAGCTGGCCTCCTGTTAAGAAGTCTCAGGGACTACAAAGACTTCACACGCCTCTGGGTACCGCTTCTGGAACGCTGTTTCAGTCGCCACAGAGGAAGGGAACTGCAACCGACTCCGTCAACCGAATCCATCCCTGGCCGGTGACCTGTTTGCACCGCAGACCGCATCGCCCCGCTTCGCATCGCATCCCTGGTCTCACCGTGGGCGACGTCAGACACCGCCAACATCGAGCCGCTGCTTGCACCGTGACCTGTGGGCACCGCAGTTCGCATCGCTTCACTGGGCCAGCCGGACCAGACCGACACTGTCGCTGCAACTGGCTCAAGAGTCGAGACCGCACCGCATTTGGGGCACCGCTCGCACGTCTGCGACGCACCGCTCCGACTCGCACCGCTGTCCGACGCCAGCTCCCGCACTCCGGCTAGGTCGCCTGCATCGCAACCTGTCAGCACCGCATCGAGCATCGTCTCGCCCTGCATCGCACGCCTTGGACTCACCGACTCCGTCTGCACGACGCTCATCGAGCCGCTGCCTGCACCGCATCGAGGGACACCGCACCTTGCATCACTCCGTCTTGCACCGCAACCGCGACGAACGCCGACCGGCTCGTACACTCCGTACCAGCCACAACGAGAAAGGTACTGTTACCGAGTCTGTTCATGACTCTGCTGGCCCGTATCGACGCGGTCGGCTGGAACTGTTAGACTCTGTGGTTTTCAGCATCACGGTAGGCTCGGACGGAGCTACCGACTCGTATGAACTTTGCTTTTGTGCTATTCCTGCAAAGAAGTTACCGTATCAAGCATTCATTCGTAAAGTACAGTATTGTGGATTTTTGTCGTAATTGGTCTTGTCTTGAGTATATAAAATATTGTTTATTTTTCTAAACTGGTGTGGTGTCCGTTTGTAGTGCTTACACTGTATTACTGTTGGTTATGTGCAAATGCTTTACACACTGCCTCTGAATTAAGCCTGACTGCTCGTGCCAAGCTACCACGAGGGTGAGCAGGGGTTACTTCACGAGTGTAACAACCCTTACCCTGACTAGGAAGAAGGGTCCCTACTTGGACAAAGGTGCAAGCCCTTGCCAACTAGAGATCCCATTTCTAACAGGTTGTCACATATATTTTGTGATTTTTAAAAACACGAAAATTGTATATTAATATTTTAAATAAAAGTAGTACTTGTGATAAACTTGGAGTGGCACAACAGATATTTTTCAAGAATAAAGTGGGAGTTCAGTATATATGTAGGAATTATCATGTGATTTAAAGGTTGGTTGCATTATGTTACCACTTGTCCTGATCATACTCGAAGGGATAATACATTTCTAATCATATCGGGAAAAGTCATTAGGAGGCCTTACTTGTTTGAAGAATCTTCGTAGGTTTGAATCCTCTCGTCGTGTTCCTCACCTGCGGGAGTTGCAATCTCTACCTGTGCTCGCTCTGAACACGGTCGCCCGGGTAAAGCAGCCCCTGATGAGGTATCATTTTTTTGACTCGAGCAGTGAAGACCTGGTGAGGTCAGGTAAGAATGCAGTTGGTGGTAGAGACAGGGAAGAAGCAGTGAGGGCTTGGGGTACTGGGAGTTCTGCCCTGGAAACGAGCCTACCTACACACGTAACTGCCGCTAGTGCTGATTCACGTTTCACAATATAATGCGCTGCTACAAAGATGGCGGTAGTGAGAGGCGCCCGCTGAACTCCGACGTCCAGGTTGACGCGGAGAATGCCCACCCACGCCACCCAGCTGTAACTCATTTTGCTCGAAAGACTCCGGTGGCTCCAGGGAGACACCCGGTGACTCATACGAGAGCTTCGCCGTGCTTGTTTGGTGGGTGCTCGCCGCCGTGGCTCGTTCCTTTGTCGTTTGCTCGGGATGCATGCCTGCCGTGGTTCCTCGAGGGTCTGTGGAGTAGAGCGGCCCGGGGTCTCAGCGGTGTGCATGTGCCCCTGGAAGACGCTTACGTACCCCGCTGCAGGTTTGGGTAAATTCGGAAAATGTGGGCCGCAGGAGTTTGGTCGGCACCTTTTAGCCACATGGTTCCCTTGGAGGCAGCCATGTCCGGCTTTTGGATGCGCTCCTAGGTAACTAGACCGCAAACGTTCTGTTTTACAGCACACTGAAACACGAGTTAAATGGGGTGGCCATGTTGGGTGGAAAAATGGCCGGTTGCCACGCTAAACCGCTTTATTATGAAGCAACCAACCCACCGCACACCCTCATTTCGCCATTCCCAATTCCTGATCAACAAAGGGCTGACATCTTAATTATTAATGCAGATTTATATAGCGCGAACTCGACCCGAAGGTATTGGAGCGCTTTACATGAGCACCGGTTACGTTACACAAGGACACATTCAGGCACCGGGAGATTAAGGGATTTGCCCAGAATCACAAGATGTGGTCGCGACCCCCAGGCTCGAACCTTGGTTTCCAGCACCAAAGTCGGCAATCTAGCCGTCAGACCACTTTGCTAAGAGTTTTCCTTTAACTTACAAGGTGTTGGGTGCAACTCGGCTTGACCGCTTTTATTCTGGAGTACAGTTTAAGAGAGAGCCGTCAAGAGGCACGAGTTAACTTCCCTCTTTGTTTCGGGATCCAAACACTAACGGGGTCTACTATGCTTACTATAACAGTTGCAGGGTGGATTTTTTTATCCAATACATCTGAGCGCTAGTATCCATAGCTGCACGGTTTCAGATTGGTTATGTGAGACATTTACATAATATCAGTGTACTTATGAGTGACAGTAAACGACCATGAGTGACACTTTATCGCCGGCAAAATAAATCAGTGAATATCAGAAATGACACCCATTTGAGCAATGAGAAACTCTAAGATCTTAAAACGTCTGCAAAGCACGAGAAATGGAAGGCCACTAACCCAGCGCCCTTATATAGGGGTGCTGTCTGGAGGCTATGTTGCTGCAGCCAGGTTCTGGGGTTTTGAGAAAAGCAGAGGGGTGTGAGAAAGCCTCATACACATAGCTGCCAAGTTTTCAGATTGTGTGATAATGTTTCCAATCGCCACACGTGAGTATTTCCGTTTTTGAATTATTCAATTTGAGATGGCTCCAAGTCATCCACTGATCCACGGCTCTGATCCAGCTGAAAATTGGTGATTTTCCAATGTCTTTGGGGCATTCCAGTTGAAGGAGTATTTGCGTGTCACTGCTTAGTTATAGCACGTGAGGTGAAATTGATTGATCAGTACTGGTAATGACTTCATGTAAATGTTGAAAAGCATGGGCGAGATGATAGAACCTTGAGGGACCCCTGCTTTTGTGGAGTACGGGTTGGACGAGAAAGGTGGGGTATGGATGACATTAGTTCTGTTTTGAAGGTAGGACGCGATCCAGTCTAGAGCAGTTCCCTCTATGCCGGCTTCATAGAGTCTTTGTTTCAGAGTGTCATGGTCAACCGTGTCAAAGGCAGCCGAGAGGTCCAAGAGGAGTAGCGCAGCAACTCCGTTGCGGTCAACTGTATTTTTCAGGTCATCCCAGATGGCAAGGAGGGCAGATTCAGTGCCTCTTCCCGGACGGAATCCTGTTTGGAAGTCTGGGAGTATGTCATTCTCTTCAATGAATTGTGACATCTGGGCGAACGCTGCTCTTTCTATCAGTTTGCCCAGGAAAGGTCCATTTGTAATGGGTCTGTAGTTGTCAGGGTTCAGCGGGTCCAAGTTTGTTTTCTTCAGTAAAGGGCGTATGTGTGAATTTTTGAGTTCTTCTGGAAATATTCCGGTAGTTAAGGAATCGTTGATGATTCTTCTTACTGGAGTGGCAGCAGAGGTTGTTAAAAGAATTGTCTTGAAAGTTTGTGGTGGACAGGGGTCAGAAGGGCTGCCGGCAGGCCTGCCTGCTTTGACCAGGTCCATAAATTCATCGTGTGAGATGTGTTGGCAGGAACGGAGAGGCTTGGTTAGAGTATTCTTGGATTGTTGTTTTGTACAAGGGTTAGTGCTGGTGCTTTGTTTCTGTTTTAAGTACGAGTCCAACGTGTCTGCTTTGTCCGTGTAATGATTTGCCAGTTTGTCTGTGAAATCTTGAGTAACAGGATGAGTTCCTTCTAGGCAATTTGGTTTGCGAAATTCATTGAGTATTTTATAGAATTCTTTATTTGCACATTTAGCGTTTTGAATTCTGTCTGAATAGTACCTTTTCTTAGCTTTTTTGATAGCCGACTTGTGTAATCTGTTAATTTTTTGTAGGTGAAGTTAGTCTTGTTTGGCGTTTGTTTTGAGCCAGGTACGTTGCAGCTTTCTAATTTGTTGTTTTATGTCTTTTATTTCTATGTTTCTCCAAGGTGCTTTTTTTCTTTTGTTCTGTTGTGTGGTTTTGAGTGGTATCAGGATGTCAAAAGCTTCTTGTAGCCACTCATATAGTTTTTGAACAGAATTTATTGTTTCCAGATTTGTACTTGATGTTAGTTGTGTTTCTAAATGTTCCAAATTGAGTTTGTTCCACGGCCGATAGGTGGATGGATGTAAGGTAGTTTTAGGTGAGTCGCTTAGTGTTGTTTTATGTTGGAAAGCAAGCAAGTGGTGGTCTGACCATGTGACTGGAGTTATAGTTTGAAAGGTAACTAGTTCAGTATTAGCAAAAATGACATCTAGGATATGTCCAGCGGTGTGTGTGGTTTTGTGGACAATCTGATGGAGGTTCAGTGCGTCTAGGCCAGTGATTATTGTTTTTGGATGGGTCATATTGGGTTTGTCAAACCAAATGTTGAGGTCACCCAGAACGCATAGGTTGGAGTGTATTGTTATCAGGTTTGAAACTGTGTCTAGAAGTGCGTCTGGGAATGTCGCCTTGCTAGGTGGAGGTCTGTAAAGGAGCAGGAAGTTACAGGAGGAAGACGGTGTAGGATTGCATCTTGTTAGAAGAGCCTCACAATTCTTTATGGAGATGTTGTCAATTTTAGTGATATGTATTGTTTGCCTGAATACAACAGCTAGACCACCTCCTTTTTTGGCTATACGATTTTGGGTGATTGTTTGATAGCCTAGAGGAATGGCTTCATGCAGGACTGGGGCCATATCCTCTCCCAACCATGATTCGGTTATGAATAGTATGTCTGGTTTTGCATCTGTGAGAAGGTCGTAGATGTGATGCTTGTTTTTAGAGAGGGATCGAGCATTTATTAGTCGACAGTTTAGAGAGTAGCTTTTGGTGATAGTGAGACTTTGTTTTGTAGAATAGTGGTCAGTATTGTGTGGGTTTGTAGCAGGTGTGTTTTTAGAGCTGGTATTAGCTGTATTAGGATAGCAATCGTGTAGCTGTTCTGTATCATGTTCCTCATCCAGCATGCTAAGAAGGCATTTTGATGTGTCTGCGTGTGTATGTGGTGGAGATGGTGTTTGAGAGTGAGTCAACACCCATCAGGGGTAACAAGTGCTATATGAATGCAAACCTTTCTTCCCTTTTTATCCCTCCTCTATCCTTCTCACTCCAAATAACTGACTAATATCCACCACTGAAATTACTTTTATATTTCACCATATTAATTCACCACTAATCCTTTATGGGCTTCCGGAGTAGCGTGTTTCAACACCCCATCAGGGGTAACAAGCGCTATATAAATACAAACCTTTTTCCTCCTCTATCCTTCTGCTATCATTCCAAATCCAAATAACTGACTAACCTATCCACCACTTAAAATGTACTTGCATGTTTCACTATACTAATTCAACACTAATCCTCTATGGGTCCCGGAGTAGCGTGCTACTCGCCGAAAAAGCGCTTCGACGCCTCGTCAGGGGTAGTAAGCGCTATATAAATGCAATTACAATACAATACAATACAATACTCCTCATGCCTGTAAACATAGTGAAGACTATAGCCCGAAAATAGTATTATTAAAAAAGTATTATTAAAAGAAGGGGAGTGGGTGACTTGTGTTGGACTATTTTCTGATTAGTGCATTATGCATTCTTATTATCTACTCTTCATGTCAGTAGACATAGTGAAGAGACTTATATTGTGGCTTAGAAATTGGTGAGTAGATTTTGTAGAAATAATTAAATTGTAAATTATAAAATTCTAAAGGGCTGCGTGGCAGATACAGTCCTTATGGTGATTAAGTGGTGGAATACGTATGGCTTTTTGGTGAAGGTTAGTGATGGGACCTTGCGGTAACGTGTTGTCATTGGTTAAGAATGTGGTCTAAGAAAGAGAGTAGGGTGACGCTGTTGTGCGTTGGTTGCCTTTGGTTGCTTTTGACAGAGTTCGTAACTTGCAGTTTCCTGAGGACTTGTATATAGATTCTGAGTTGAGTAAATATTAAGGTACTCTAGTGGCTGCTCTTCATTTGTAAGGTCTTCTAGAATTGAGTTTGACATCAGGCTGTGCCACGGGATATTGTCATTCAGCCCTAGTGTATTTGTCTTAAGGCGGTGTACCCAGCGCTGTTCTTTGTGGATAAAGTCACTATGATGGTCCGGTTCAGTTCGTCAATTGTGTGGTTGGAGTCGATGTAATGTTTGCTCATTTTGGTTGTTGCCCTTTTGCATTTTACATTGCTCCTATGCTCGCAGATTCATTGTTTTACTTTGCGGCAGGTCATCCCGATGTATTTCAGTCCGCAAGGGCATGTGATCATGTAGATCACGTGTTGAATTGCAGTTGGCATAGTTTCGCATTGTCCACGTAAAATCTGTGGAAAAGTGTCAAACTTTTGTTACTGTCGTGAGTTTACATACTGAGCATGAGCCGCAAGGGTAGTGTCCAGTGATGGGGTTCATGTTCCAGGATGTTGTGATGGTATCTTTTTTTGCTTTTGGTGCGGGTCTTGTGTGTACCAGAATGTCCTTGAAATTTCTAGTTCTTCTATTGGCGAACCTCGGTTTGGGCCATTGTAGGGAACCCGAAGTTAGTATCCTCCAGTTCTTATTGACAATCTTTTTCACTGCATTATTGGCTGTACTGTATGTTGACACGCATGTGAGTATGTCTTCAGTTGTCTCTTTTGGTGTTTCGAGTAAGCACTCCCTTGGTTGGTTCCTTGCTCTTTTTTTGGCATTATTGAATTGTTTTGATGGGGTAGTCTCTTTTTTGTGAGTTTTTGACTCAGTTGTTTTGCCTGCGTTTTGTAGTCTCCTAGTTTGCTGCAGTTTCGTCTGAGGCGTAAAAACTGACTGTATGGTAGATTGTCTCGCAATGGGCGAGGATGAAAGCTGTTGTAGGAGAGTAAGCTGTTCTTGGCGGTAGGTTTGTAGAATGTTTTAGTTTGAATGGTATTGTCTTCTATATAAATAGTAATGTCAAGGTAGTCCAGTTTTTTGTTGTCTGCTGTGAAAGTGAATTTTAGACACTCATCTCTTGTGTTGATCCAGTTGACGAAATTCTGCAGACTGTCCTGGGTGTCTTTCCAGATCATGATCACGTCGTCTATATAAAGTTTCCAAAATTGTATCTTTTCGGCAAAGGGATTGAGGTCATTTAGTATGTATTGGTTCTCAAAATCACTCACATAAAGCCCTGCTACGCTCGGCGCAAATGTGCTGCTCATAGATGTTCCATGGCATTGCGCAAACAGCATTCCATTGTATTCAAAAAAGTTCTCGGTGAGAGCTAGCTTGCAGCACTCCAGTATAAAATGTCTCGGTGTCCTGTATTCCCATTGTTCGGAGAATAGGATGTTTTCCAGGGTGTTCAAGGTCTTCTGTGGTGGGAGACTCGTGTAGAGACTCTCTACATCGAGTCGAACAAGGTACATGTTATCTTCATTGTAGGGTTTTCCTTTTAGTTGATTGAGAAGGTCTCGGGTGTCTTTCAAATACGTTGGTGTCTTTTGGACCAGAGGTCTCAGGAACTGATCTGCAAATTGTGATAGAGGCTCAAGTACTGAGCCTATGTCCGAAACTATCGGTCGTCCGGGAGGTGGTGTTTTGTTTTTGTGTCTTGGGTAGTGAGTAGAAATACGGCACTGTGCGTGTTTTTGTTTTGAGGAAATCTGCTTCGTTCTTTGAAATCCAGAGGTTCAATTCTGCTTCATCTGTCATAAGTTCTATGGTGCGTTGTAACCTTGTGGTGGGGTCTGTAGGTATCTTTTGTAGAATTTGTCGTCGGAAAGAAGGTCTAGGCATTGTTTATCATATCCTCCTTTGCAGAGTAGTACCCATGATGTGGACACTTAAAACAGTGTACCTGTCAAGAACAAAATCTATCGACTGTCTGATCAAGTTAAGGAGTACATCAGAGCTGAAGTCAGCAAGATGCTGGAGCTAGGGGTTATTGAACCCTCGGAGAGCCCCATGGCCAGCCCAGTTGTTCTAGTCCCTAAACCTCATCCATAGGGTGGAAAGAGAGAAATGAGGTTCTGTGTGGACAATAGAGGGCTCAACTCTGTCACCAAGACAGATGCTCACCCTATGCCAAGAGCTGATGAGTTGAGACAAATTGGGTGCAGCCAAATTTCTAAGTACCTTTGACTTGACTGCTGGGTACAACCCCGAAACCGGTCCTAGGATGCTTGTTTCCAGTCCAGGGAGGACCCGGCCTGGCAGTTCGGGCTGGACTGTTCCCATTGGGCACAGGGTCAAGACTGATTTGCATATGGCTGGGTTCAAACTGGAATGGCATGGTGAGCAAAAAAACGATGGATTTAGGCCCAGATCTCTGTACTGGGGTGAATGTATGACATTGTTCTGCATTCTGTCCAATTGTTCTTTTTGCATTTGTCACCCCGAGTGGGATGGGTATGCCCAGACGTGGGTCCCGTGCTCTCCATGCCACTGGAGTCAAGCTATCCTGGCTGAAGAGGAGTGAAACCCCGAAACCAGTCCTAGGATGCTTGTTTCCAGTCCAGGGAGGGCCTGGCAGTTCGGGCTGGACTGTTCCCATTGGGCACAGGGTCAAGACTGATTTGCATATGACATTGTTCTGCATTCTGTCCATCAATTGTTCTTTTTGCAGGGTACTGGCAGATTGGCATGTCACCAGGAGCCAAAGAAAAAAACTGCATTCTCCACACCTGATGGGCATTATCAGTTCACTGTTATGCCTTTTGGTTTAAAGAATGCCCTTGCTACCTTCCAAAGTTTGGTGAATCAAGTCAAAGGAGAGGATGTGGTCTAACGGCTAGGGAGTTCGATCTCAAATCTGGGGAACCTTGTTCGAGTCTCGGCAATGACGCTCAACATCCTGTGATTCTGGGCAAATCAGTTAATCTCCACATGCCTAACAAAAAAAATGAATGTGTCCTTGTGTAATGCAACTGGTACTTGTGTAAAGCACTCTGATACCTGATACCTTCGGGCCAAGTTCGCGCTATATAAAACTCCGGAAAAAAAAGTCCTTGCTGGATTTTAGGCCTTTAGTGCAGCATATCTAGATGATATTGCTGTCTTTAGCTTCACCTGGTAAGATCGCCTGATCCACCTGGGGAAGGTTTTAAAAGCCCTACAAACTGCAGGCCTAACTCTCAAGGCATCCAAATGCCAGATACGGCAGGGAACAGTTCTATACTTGGGCCATGTTGTTGGTGGAGGCCAAGTGCAACCCTTACAACCCAAGGTCGAGGCCATCCTGGACTGGGAAGCTCCAACAACCCAGACCCAAGTCAGGGCATTCCTTGGCTTGACTGGGTACTACAGGAGGTTTGTGAAAGGGTATGGGTCCATTGTGACACCCCTCACAAAACCCAGCCAAGAAGATGCCCAAATAGGTAAACTGACTACACGTAAAGGGAATGATCCGGAGGAATAGATGCAACGCAATTTTCAGTAGGACACATACAAATTAAATTCTACTCTTCGGTACATATTCCCTTCATATGAACTTGCTTGCACTTTTTCACGTACCACCTCCAATTCTAATTGGAACAATTTATAAATTCTTTTAATTCTCTTTTTTTTATCAGCAAATGAGATACAGCAAACAAAACAAGGAGAAAATATGACCATTTACACAAACAATAAAAAAGACAAACAAATTTAAACATTTAGTTATTCATTCCTTCCTACCCATACTATGAACCAAGTAGTTCAAGGAAAAAACACCTACAAAATAATATCAACAATAAGGTACGTCTGTTGCCTATACCTATATACAATCATATGTTTAAAAAATTAGAAGAATCCCAGATGTGTGTAAAATGAGGTATAGTGTGCGCAGCATCCAGTGGAACCTCAAAGGTAGGCAGAGGTAAAAGTAGATGGCACCTCACTCTCTATTTGTGGTAGTGTGGGCGAGCAGTAAGACTTTATCAGAGGGTAGTATTAAGCATTTGTTGTACATACTCCATCAACAAATGATGTTACACACTCAAAGACTGAACTCAGACCAATTTTGTTTGTATAAAATATTTTCTAGTTATTTTATTTCTAGAACCAAGCCTGGCACAGGTAAGTGAAATAAATGCTTTGCAAAATCTAATGCAATATTTTACAATTTAATGCAGGTTGAAATGCAATTGATTGAAATACAGGTAAGGTAAAATGTCAATTACTTTTCAGGTTACTTTTCAGGTTACTTTACTTTTCAGGTTACTTTTTCTACACAGTGTGATATGCCTAGATATCACACTGGGACATTTCCTAGAGAAAAGGTAAGTAAAATCAGTTTTGTACTGTTGTAGTTTTTCAGGTTTTCATACAAATCAACTGCACACTTAGAACATTTTTCCAGGGAAAACAGTCAATGTAGTCCTATGTAGAGAAATTAAGTTATCGGTTAACAAGTAAGTACTCGGTCTTTGGGGCTGAGTTTCTGGGGTGAAAACAAGGGTTCCCCCAGGGTCAAGGATGCACACTCAAAGCACCCTCAGCGGCACTAGGGCAGCCGGGTGCAGAGTGCAGAGGCCCAGTGTTATCCAATGGGGGATAGGGGGCCTCCGGTTGGTGGCTGCTCACGAGCAGGCCACAAGGTTGTGGGAGCAAAGCTCCTGGTGTTAGGCTCATGGCAAAGGGGGGGGGGGGATTCGGTTTAGCACACAAAGTGCACCCGCAGCGGCGCGGCTGAGTGCAGGGTGCTGTTTTGCGTCGGGTGCCCTGTTTTCAATGGGGATTTTCGGTTTTGGTTTTTAGCTGCATGCTTGGTCCTGGAAAACTACTGGGAGGAACCAACAGCTGGGCAGGTAAGTTGGAGGGCTTGGGGACGTAGGTGCACATTGGGTTCTTTTCTCCAGGGCGGCTGGATGCAGGGGTGTCTTTTGAGGTCGGATTTCACCTTACCGGGCCACTCGCGGTTGGGGAGGTCACCGTGCAGAGGCTACAGGCGACGTCTGGGAGTCCTGGAGGGGTCAACCCACGGTGGACTCAGACTCTGGTGCGCTGGGGGACCGGTGGGCCACTCTGACTCGGGCCGTAGGCGTCTGGTGCAGTGGTGGTTCCGGGCTTCGGGTTTCTGTCCTCAGCAGGCTCAGAGTCTTTCTTGGCTGTTTCTTTTTAACAGAGCTGCTGTTCACAGGAGATCCGGTCTTTGTTGAAGGCAGTCAGTCCTCCCACGGATTCTGGAGGTCGCTGGCTGCAGGACAAGGTGACTTTTGGTGCAGGATCTCTGGATACTGCAGACGGATTGGTAGGGCTGTGGTCAAGTCAGTTGTTCTCTAGAGTCTCCTCTGCTGGACGTCTTCTTTTTTCCTTCGTAGGTTATGGGAATCTGTCTTCTTGGTTCAGGGCTGCCCCCCAAATACTGTTTTTGGGGGGCGTTTTAAGGGTCTCTAGGTCAGTAGCCAGTGACTACACCCTTGGTGTGCTCACCCAGTGTGGGGGATTGAACACAATCCCTAATCCTGATTGGGGAGTTCCTGCCATCTGTAAGATGGTGGGCACTGAAGAGTGGGCTTCACCTCGCCTCCCCCACCTGACGGGCGGGGTTGGCAGAGGTGGGCACACCTTCTGGGCTGGCTAATTTTTCCCACCTGCCTTCCTGCCGAAATGGAGGGTATACCGGCTGGGGGTCGCATTACAAAGGCTGCAGATGGCTCTTCCTGGCCTGGGGGAGGTGTGACCACCTCCTCTCAGAAAGGCTTTGTTTCTGTGCTCCGGGAGCGAAGGCTTCTACCCTAGGGGTCCAGAAACATGTCTTGTGGTGGCTGGCAGGTGTTTACCAGTCCGGGAACCCACCAGACGCTGGTCGTTTTTCAGGGGGCATCTCTAAGATGCCCTCTTGAGTGCATTTTTCATTAAATCCCACACTGGCATCAGTGTGGGGTTAATGTGCTGAGAAGTTTGATACCAAACTTCCCAGTTTTCAGTAAAGCCATTATGGTGCTGTGGAGTTCGTAATGACAAACTCCCAGCACCATATACTCTTAATGGCATTACTGCACTTACAATGTCTAGGAATTGGTCTAGACACTGTAGGGGTACAGGGCTCAGGCACCTGTACCCTTACCACTGGTATAGTGCACCCAGCTAGGGGGGGACTGACCTATGCCAGGGCAGTGGGTTGTAGGCATGGCACACAGGGATGTGTGCCATGTCGACTCTTCACTTTGTTCTGCACCAAACCACGCAGCCTGCAATGGCAGTGTGTGTGTAAAGGTACAGGGTCTCTAAGGGTGGCACAATAAGTGCTGCAGCCCTTAGAGGCCTTCCCTGGCCATAGTGCCCATGGTACCTTTTACAAGGGACTGACATGTGGCCAGAGAGTGCCAATTGGGGGTACAAGGTACAGTTTTTGGGAAAGAACACAGGCCCTGGGAACCTGATTGGCAGGGACCCAGGACACATCAAGTCAAAGTGCATTAGTAGCCTGGCAAAAAGTGGGGGTTACTGCAACAGAAACCCAGCTTCCTACACCATGCCAATACAGATGGACTTTCCAGGTTCTTCCACTTAGACAACGAAGACTCTCTAGGGAAAGGTTAGTCTCATACTCTTTGATTGGGGGGGTGTGGAGGTGGGAGAGAGCGGGGGGGGTGTAAGTAAGTGCCCTCTTTTTGCATGGTCTCCCTACCAGTCTGTCCCTACCTCTAACCTGCTCCAGCAAAATCCCGGTGTGTTCTGCAGCCCCCAAAAACCCGAAGGACCTGCCCTGCCTTCCAAAACCAAGACTGTCTCCTGTTGTGAGAAGGTGGCCTGGTATATGCTGTCCACTAATTAAAGTGGGCACCTTGTACCAGTCCACACGACCCTTATGATATATGAGGTCCAAGATAACCTTTAGAAAGCTATCCTAGTGGTAGCTGTGGAGAGTAGCCTTCAGGCTTAATCTTGAAGGAATGTAAAGCAGCTTGTTTTACCAGAGTATCACCTCCTGAATGACTAAATGAAAGGAGAACCACACAGTAGTTATATAAAAATATGTATTTATTAATATAACACTCTCTACTAATCTCTACACGAGATTAGAACACCAAGCACATAATACTGAATCAACAGAACATTCGTAAGTAGCACAATACACAGCGGGTCTAGGGGGAGACCGAACCATATACCAAACAAGCATTGGCAAAGCCAATAGGTCTCGCCTACCCAATAGCAATTGGCGTAGAGTGGAGTAAAGTGTTGTGGGGTGGTGTGACGTAGAGTGGAGTGGCATAGAGTGCTGTAAAGTGTCAGAGTGGAGGGGTGTAGTGTGAAGGGGCAGAGTGGAGTAGCGTGACGGAGAAGAGTGGCATCAGCGAATTGGCACAGAGCAGCATACAGTGGATGTCAGTGCACCGAAGAGGTACTGCAGTAGCATGCAACGTGTCATGGTTTAAGAAGTTGCAAGGAAACTCGCCAATGGTCGATACGCCATCCCGAGAGCATTACGGTGACTCTGCAGTGTCATCTCAAGTAATCATGAAACCGATGAAAGTTAAACCACCACACTGGAAGATGCTTTCCCTGAGTCTTCCCGTGATCCTTCAAGCAATAATTTGCAACCCACGAGACTCAAACTAGGTTGGACAGTCACTGCTATGCGCTGAGGTCCGACCCTACCCCGTCACAGTGACTTTGTAGTTTAATACCTACCTCAATACTAAGGACTGTTTGATTGCAAGACTTTTTGCATCTGATAATGGCTACATGGTTTGGTGCTGTCATGTTTGCTCCTGAGACGTTTGTTTTAAAGTTCTGGGAAAATGTTGCATATACAGACTAAGCCATTTGCAATGCACAACGAGTTGACCCCTGCATGTCCCTGCGCAGTGGTATCGCCCCGTGGCGCGTCGGCAAAAGACATGAATAAAGTTGGGTCGGGGAAGCAGTGCAGTTTCACGCTCCCATGTTAAGCAACCAATGTGCGTGGCTAGTCCTTGGGGTCCCGGGGCGCCCAGCCATAAAACATGACATCTACTGACTTCCGGTATTTTATTTTCCGCTGGGAGCTGGGCTTGATAGCTGCTGGCATTTGAGGGCTGTTGTACAACTGAACAGTTCCGTCCCTGGCATCATTTTAAATTTCATCTATATTGCCATGGCAGCGATTGGAGCCGCGCGTGAGGCAAGGCACACAGAGCATTTTTCGGTCATCATTAGTGAATGTGGAGGGCTTTGCAAGAATGTTCGATAATTATTAGACAATACAAGTAAATGTTTCACATAATTATGGCCTATTTACCGAAAATACTTTCTACACACGGAATGCGGAAATGCCAAGCAGATGTGGCGGCTGCTGCCCACGTCGGAGTTTACGGGTCGTTTCAATCCACCATGAAACTCGAACCATGTCCGCACTGCACTTCCGGTGGTAAATAACAGGGTGCACCAATGTCGCATCTCGAAGCCACTAAGGTTCTAACACAAGAAGAACTAGAGAGTATATGCATTCTCTGGTGGGGGTAAGTAGAACATATTCAACAAGTAGAGGTGTGAACGTGGCGGAGCAAATAGAAAATCTGACTGCAAGGCCCCTTAATCGTCAGTGCCTGTTAAAAATAATGCAGAGACAAAAACATTTCCAGAGCGAAAGGGGACGGGCGTGAAAAAAGGGAATGGTGTCTGCTACAGAACAGTCAGTGTAAGACAATACTGTACCTGCTGTGAGCAACAGCGAGACAGAAGAAAGACTCGAAGTGGCCGCAAGAGACGCCTGCCACATTGGTACAGACAATCGTCCTACAAGGATGTGCTTTAGGAGCGCTAATTTAAGGACAGACGGCCTGAACGGCCAAAGCCAAACTGAGGAACAAATGGCCGGGTGGGGGCGGCGCACGGGCGGAGCAGACAAACATTTAATGGCATCATCAACTGAGCAAAGGGTGGCTGCTCACGGGATATAGGTCTGGGCAGAGAAGGCTCAGAGGAGGACACCCGGGAAGTCTTTTGTGATCTGGTATTTACGTCATCACCTTGGCGACAATGACTCATGGGCTCCATCTGAATTTCTCAGTTAAGAAAAGGCTGACCTTAACCAATCACTTAGCAAAGACATTAGTTTATTTTAGGATAATGCACGCATCCTTAAAAGAGACCACAATGCATTAATGGATACAAAATCAGATAAAAAGGTAAACAATGTTTCAGAGGTAAATAGAAATTCAAACAAATCAAAGACGATGGCAAATCAAAACAGGACGCCATGATATAGTGGAGGGCACCAAGGACAAGGGTAGCCATAGTGATTTACCAATCCTGGGCCCGCTTTGCAAAAAAAGTAAATCGAGCGCGGTTGCGAAAGTGAAAGCGACCGTGCTGGGTTAATTAGTAACCTGATCCAGGAATGCAGCTGGCACACTGCGCGCCACTGCTTGCTCCGCTCGCTCCCGAGACCCATAGGCCATGGGAGTGAACGTTTACAGAAAAGGCGGGACATACCCCCGCCTGTGGCCATTTGCGTGCTTTCATTTTTGAAAGCCACACGCAAAGGCCAATGGAATGTGTGGGAGGAGTCCGACCCACACGGAGAAGTCTCTTGGAAGTCTGGAGTGATTCCAAGAGGCCCTCTGCTAGAGCAGCGCATGCGCGCTGCGCTAGGCTCGACCTAAAAAATGGTATAACAATCACGACTTGTCTAGACACAGTGCCTAGAGCACGTAGAATCGGTGGGTCCCTAAGGAACCACCCAAGGCAGTGACACAGGGAGCCCACGGAGGAAGGGTGCAGTGAGGAAACACGACCGCGTGGTCCGTACAACTCTATGGGAAAGTCTCGGTAGTAAAGTTATAGTTTAAGGACACTTCTACGAGGACTTCAAGTAAACCCTTTGTAACATAGGAGGTTCTAGAGCCAACCCACCAGTGAGTACCGAGTTACCCGTGTTACCTATCCCAGAGTAGCCGGGTGCATAGGGGTCAATTGGTGTCAGAAACCTTCGTCGTTTTCAATGGAGTGCTGTAAAGAAGTACTGCTGCCGGGAAGGCGAAGTGTCCGGTGGAATCCAAGCCTGGATTCTAGGTGAGAGGAACCTGAAAGCAGAGGGGACAGTCTGGGTCACTTCAGGTGACAAGGGGCTCGGTAGTCGAATTCCCACTGATGTCGGGTGCTTCAGGTGACAAGAAGGGATGCTTGACTCTGCAGCCCTGGGGACCAGGAGCCGTCGAGGACGACCAGGATCCGGAGGTGAGCTGTCCCACGAAGGATGTCGAGTGCTGAGGGGTCGATGTCCGGCTGGAGCACCAACAAGCCTTGGCAAATGCAACCTGCGCAGGAAGGACAAACCTGTTACGATGTGGACCAGCAAGGTCCAGGGGACTCTCCAAGCAATGGGGAGTCAGGGCACGTCTGGAGCAACCAGGGAAGCCCAAGAACAAACCAGGTGACCCTTGCCAGGACCCA
This sequence comes from Calotriton arnoldi, assembly GCA_963921515.1. Classification (NCBI taxonomy): domain Eukaryota; kingdom Metazoa; phylum Chordata; class Amphibia; order Caudata; family Salamandridae; genus Calotriton; species Calotriton arnoldi. Next base: position 93,500 of record CAWUFW010013812.1, on the reverse strand, counting down.
CAGGCCAACGGACCAGGGATCGCGAGGAGACCTCAAGCAAGTTTGCAAAGCACCAGCCCACGGGGCACTCAGTGCGAGGAGGCCGGATCTCTTCGATGCAATTACTACTCGGGGTCAGGACTACTCGGAGTCCAATGCACAAGCTCCGGAATCGCCAACAAGCATATGCATTTGCAAATGTACGCGGTGCACAGGGTTTCGGGTTACACGGCCCCCACGAGGGATACTGGTCTCAGAATTGCTGAGAGGTCAGATCAACCTCAGGGACCTTCAGAAACCCACCTACTGTGTTGCTGAAATCTTAGGAGTCCTCAGCAGCTCGGGAGATGCAAGCCGGTCAGATGCGTTTAGGTGCCTGCTAGTGCAGGGGAGTAACTCCTTTACTCCAAGGGAGATTCTTCAGTCGTCCAGCATTGTGCAGACTGTTGAAGTACTTGGTTTCTTCTTAGTAGAATCTTGTCCAGGTAAAATCTAAAGTCCTGTAGCCAGGTAACCCACTTTATACCCACTTGAAAGGGTTGGACAGATTCAGGGGACCCTTCTAGGGGAGGGGCAGGACAGAGGGGTGGCTACACCCATGTCCTTTGTCCAGTTTCGCGCCAGAGCAGGAGCCAATGGCTCCCAGAACTGGTTTGAGCTGGACTATGCACAGAGACACCAAATGTGCCCCCAGTGCAGACTTTCTGGCACTCTCGGAGTGCACCCACCCAGCCCTAATACACTAAAGCCTGTCTGGGAGGTGGTCACACCTCCCTGTGACAGGAAACCTATTGTCATGCCTTCCTCTGCCCGAGCTTGGCTCAGCAGCAGGAGAGCAGAATCGTGTCTGTGGCTGGCAACGTCCATTTTGTGCTGCCCGGGTCGAGAAAGCTGGCACCGGGCAGACCGGTGACCCACAGTAGTAGTTTCAGAAGGGTGGACTCATACCTCCCACACCAGTTACTGGTGTGGAGGTATGATTCCAAGGTGTTTGACACCAAACACGACATGTTTCTAAGCAGCCGTTTTAAAGTTAGCATTTACCACAAGGTTATAATGCAACTTAACCTATATGTCTGGCTGCATCACAGACCACCCCGGAGAATGGTCTCCGAAGGCTGCAGATGGGCTCTGCTCATGTAGGGGCACCCTCTCACGTAAAACCCAGCACCCTGCCTTCAGGATTGATAAGGCCTGCCATAGGGGTGACTGATAGGTTTTAAGTGTAGTGATTTAGATATAGTGAACCTATATCTAAGTAAGTGGTGCAAGCACCAGCTTACACAGGTTGCTGTAGCAGACCTGTTGTGTCATTTTGAATGGCCTCTCATGGGTGGCATAATACATGCTTCAGCCCATGGGAGGCCTCTGGGGTACCTATGCCCTGGATACATGGTGTATCATATACTAGGGACTGATAAGGATACCCCAGTATCCAATCTGGAGGGTACCCTAAGTACCTACATATCAATTTAAGGGAGAAAGCAGATAGGCTGGGGTCCTGAATAGCAGGATCCCAGCCAGTCTAGTCAAAAACCAGCAAAACACCAGGAAAAAGGTGTGGGTAACCATGCAGTCAGATCCTACCTTCCTACGCCTGTGAGCACCGGATTTGCTTATCCCCACACTCTGGCTCCTGCCAAATCCATGAGTCTGCAGCACTCTGCACCGGACACCCACGGTCCGAATGGCCCAACACCACCAGGAGGTCTCCCTGGCGATCCTGACCTAGAATCTGGTGATCCCTGACCTGCCTCTAGTCTCCCAACAGACACCTGCAGCCCCTTTCTGGATGATCCCCTCCAACCGGAGCCGCTAAGAAAAATCCGACGCCTAAAGACACCCCTGCACCCGACGTCCCACGGCCTTGGGTGGCCCAACAGTGTCCCAGCATCCCCAGGCATCCCAACTTACCTTTCCAACTGGTGGTCGCCTCCAGAAGATATTCGTCCCCCAGCCTGCAGTCTTTGTTGCAACCGGAGAATTCCCACCCAACGCCAAACCAGCACCCTGCACCCGGCCGCCCCTGTACCGCTGTGGGTGCGCCTTGTGTGCTAAATCGGATCCCCCTTTTCCCTGAACCTAACACCAGGATCTTTGCTCCCACATCCTTGTGGCCTGCTTGTGAGCAGCCACCAACCGGAGACTCCATATCCCCCATTGGATAACATTGGGCCTCAGCACCCAGCCGCCCTAGTGTTGCTGAGGGTGCTTTGAGAGTGCATCCTTGACCCTGGGGGAACCCTTGTTCTAACCCCAGAAAACCAGCTCCCACAACGAAGTACTTGCCTGTAAACCGATAACTCCATTTCCTCCCTATGGATTGCTTTTCTTTGAAAATTGTTCTTAGTGTGGAGTGTGGAGAAACTGCAAATATACAAAAGCTGATTTACTTACTTTTTCTCTAGGAAGTGTCCCAGTGTGATATCTAGTCATATTACACTGAATAGAAAGTTACTTAAAAAGTAATCTGTAAAGTAATCAAAAGTAATCCAACATTAATTTCAACTGTATTCAAAGTATTTACAAACCTATAACAGTCATTGTCATTCAGCTTGATTGTATTGTTCAACCTGCTTTGAAAATTACCATTTACACTTACCTGTGCCAGCCCTGCTTAGTTCTAGAAAATAAATATAACTAAATGTTCGAGGCATGTGTGCTCTAGATACACATGCTTTGCATACTCCTGCCATCTAGTGTTTGCAAGTTGTTTTTCTTCGAAGAAGTCTTTCCTAGTCACGAGGTAAGGTGACTCCTCCTTTTGGTGATAGTGCACATGGGCATCGACTCCATTTTGGTTTTTTTACGCCATTTGGTTCGGACGTGTATTGCTGTGCTCCGGTTCGAACCAGTTCTTCGGGTTCCCCTCGGTGCGCAATGCACTCTACCCTCGACAGTATTGTTTCGGACGCATTTCCCACCTCCCCGTGTATCTTTTTGGTCAACTGAATTTACTTTTCGATCGGAAAGCTTCGTAGACTGCCTTCGCGCCTAACAGCGTCAGTCCAGCTCTCCGTCGATGGATCGGACACGGTTCAAATTCTGCCCTCAGTTCCACGCAAAATATCCGCGCACTGACTAACACCAGGTGTGTACTTGTGCTTGTCTCTGGAGCACAAAGAGGAAGACTGCGACGCTTGCAGATCGTTTTGGTCGAAGAAAACTTTGTGATAGTCTGGCTCGACGTCGAGAGATCCAGCGTGAAAGCGTTAATGACACACCGGATTTCTTCGGTTAAGACTCTGGTCAAGAAGTTATTGAAGTATTGGCGGAGGAGGAAGAGGCCTTCTCCGTGTTGGAGTCGGATTCAGAGATCGACCTCGACACCGAAGAACTTCTGCAGGGACAAGGTGACACGAGTACAGAAGATTCCTTGCCCCATCCATCCACCCACTCAGAAGAAACCTAGGGCACCACCTCTGGCCAAGGTTGGCACCGAGATGTTTCCGACGCCCCTCCTTCAGGCTCGGCTCCGAAATACCCAGTCAAGCCTTCTGGCTCAGGACCGAATCAACACAAACAATCTTCGGAACCAAAGCCCTCCGGTTCCAAGTCCAAATCTGGCTCCGAGCCGAAATCCTCCATGCCGAAAAGTAAACCGCCTTCGAAGCCGAAATCTTCCACACTCAAAGGCCAGTCCATTTCGGCACCGAAAACATCAGCGTCGAAACCGAAAGATGTCTCTTTGGATTCAAATATAGACATTGTTCCACCTAAAATGGATCCCAAGCAAAAGAGACTTTATATCAACCCAGAAACTGGTCATATTCATTCCAAGCTTCCTCAGAAACACAAGCTCCCTGATGAGGACAGTCATTACAAAATTCCCTTGAAAAAGAAGAATGTTGGTTCCAGTCCTTTTCACCCACCACCACCCGCTTCTCCCACTTTAAATCCTTTGCACATCACACCTCAGGATTCTACACAATGTCATCATGGCGGGAATGATATTGATGAAGGGGACATGCATTTAAAATTAGATCCATGGACAGGTTACACAATTGACCCTCCATTGGACAATGATCCTGACCTTTACCCTGCCAAGCCATCTCCACCTGATGACTGTAGGAAAGTGGGTTTCTGTTGCAGTAACCCCCCCCACTTTTTGCCTGATAACTGATGCACTTTTCCTTGGTGTGCCCTGGGTCCCTGCCAATCGGGTACCCAGGGCCTGTGTTCCTTCCCTACAAACTGTACTAAAGCCTAAACCCAATTGGCATCTCTGGCCACAGGTAAGCACCTGGTAAATGGTACCCAGGGCACTGTGACCAGAGAAGGCCCCTAAGGGCTGCAGCACTTATTGTGCCACCCTTATTTTATTTATTTGCAAAGTTTTATATAGCGCTGGCTAGACCCGGAGGTATCGGAGCGCTTTACATGAGGATCAGCGAGTTACAGGCTACATAATTACATCAATTACAGGAGCCAAGTATAGACATAGGAGAAAACAAAAAACATGAGATTATACAATAATATGAGGTATTAGCGCGTAGAATAGCCAAGGCGCATGTCTTGTGGGGAAAGGAAGGTAAGGTAGAGGGGGAATGGTAAACGGGTAATGAATGCAGATAGTCAGGCAGACCGGCAAGGGGGAAAAGTACAACCGGGGGAACAAAACAGTCAAAGTGAAGGACAGTATACGAGGGGAGGGGTGTGGGAGGCAAAAGGGGGGGGGGGGATTAGACTAGAAGAAAAGGACAAACGGGCGATGGGTCACAACCACCAAGATGGAGGACCCACAGACGCCGATAGCAATTATCCCAAAATGGCGGGGATATACAAAATCAAATCAAGGTAGCTAACTCCACGGCTCCACGCAGGTCTGGAAAAGGGGAGGCAGCCAAAGAATCATGGAGGGAGGAGGCGGGGGAGGGAAGGAAACACAACGGGGAGACGAGGAAAACAATGTCAGATGTCCGGCTGGGTAGGTGACGGCTGAGGGGGTGAACCAGAGCCAAACTCTCCTATAGCTGCATGGGACAGCTCCACCGGGCATCGGCCAAGGTTGCTCGGGCTCCGCAGTAAGTAAAAAAAACAGTTATGGTATCCGCCCAGTAGGCCTTGTCATAGCTCCATCGAAAACACCAGTCATGGTGTTACTGGGAAGCTCCGTCCGCTTCGTCCACCAGCTCGCCCCCGGTCAAGAGTGGTGAGAGGAGAGGTGGAATGGACAGATTCCAAAGTCTGCAGATTGTGGGACAACCCATCGTTCTTGCCTTCAATCCTCTTGGTGGGAGTGAAGCTGAAGAGGAGTTATGCATAGAAGCCTGATCCTCATCAGACTTTAGTCCTCTATCGACCCCCACAGCGACATTGCAGCTTTGTTCTAGGCGCCATTTTAGAGTCAGGCAAGCCCGAGCCTGACCATTCCTTGAATTAGTAGGACTCACTATGCCCTCAGTATAGAGCGCTGAATTATAGGGAGCCCCCTGGAATGTCCCAGCCGACCCGGTGAGGCGCGCCTCCGTGCCTCGCTCACCTTCTAAACTCGTCGCAGGCGTCTGGCTGGTCCCACGCCGCAGCGCTAAATACCGTGACTGTACTTTTCTCCCCTCACCGGGGCCCTCGGTATAGGCGCCAGAGGCTGGTGCAGCATCTCCGAATACCGTTGACGGGGTCCACACGCTGTCTCTGATCTCGCCACCACCTGTGCTGCCATCGCGGGGATCGCGCTAGAGGGGCGGCTACGGTGCCATCTTGCTTCTGAAGGAATGTGATGCCTCGGGCCACGCCACACCAAGTCGGCAAAAACGGCAGAGTGCCGCAACGAAAGTCCGTGCTAGGCTACCTTCAGCCTCACGCCACCTTCACAAAGTGGCACATATAGTTTTTCGGCTCCCTCGCTCGGAGGAAACACCGTCTGGCAGTGCCGAGCTCCGGAGCTGGGGCGGATCACGTCCCATCCGCCATCTTGGCTCCATAGGCTCTGCTGAACGGCCTCTTTTGTATTTTCCATTGTCCATTCTCATGCCCTCAAGCTACTAGATGGAGCTGTGGGCTGCTCGTGAGCGATGTTTTTTTAATTATTCACCATTTTTAAATATTTTAACGATTGCACCTTCAACCTTTGTATCGTCATCCCCTCCCCCATGTCTTTTCTATATATATATATATATATATATATATATATATATATATATATATATGTATATATATATATGTATTTCTTTTATAACTATCTCTCCTACGTAGTTATATATGCGTTTGGGCTGTCCGCTACTCACAACTGTGTTTCAGACCACTTTGTTTACTATTTCTCGTCTGTCTTTTATTTTCTCCATCAGCTTCAAGCCCTGCTTCTGAACAATACTAAGTAAAGAATATCCCTTAGATTTTCTCTAACCATTTCTCTAACCTGATAATGTTTTAGTAGGGATTATCCGAGGGAGGCATCTAAGACTTTGCTGATATAGGGCATGTTATTTATGTACGGTGTTATCTAGACGATATTATTTGGAGCTGTTATTTTGGTTCTGTCATACTGTGCCAATGTCAGTGTCTGTGTGTCCTTTGCAATAATTTTCTAATAGATGACTGAGGCTTTTGTCTGAGTCCTGTGCCGTTTGTATTTTGTTTGTTATCATTGTTTGTGTTTTGATTTTGGTTCTTTTTATGTGTCAATTTTCAGCCCTGATGAAGTTCTCCTTGTGGGAACGAAACGCGTTGGCTGAGCTGTATGTCATATTGAAAAGAATAAGTTGAAATAAAGATTTTGAAACAACAACTGTGTTTTGGACTTCATTACCTGGCACACCCCTGCTTGCTTCAACATTTCACGGATCTGGAAAACAGATGCCCTGTACCCTGACACACACACCCACCCTGCCTTTGCAGGCTGAGTGTCTTGGTGCAGAACTAAACAGAGTCGACATGGCACACATTCCTGTGTGCCATGCCCACAAACACACTGCCCTGGCATACCTCAGTCACCCCTCTAGCTGGGTGCACTATGCCAGTGGTGTGGGCACAGGTGCATGAGCCCTGTGCCCCTACAGTACCACCCAGGGCCATTCCTGGGCACTGTAAGTGCAGTGATGCCATTAAGAGTATATGGTGCTGGGAGGTTGTCATTACGAACTCCACAGCACCATAATGGCTACACTGAAGACTGAGATGTTTGGTATCAAACTTCTCAGCACATTAAACCCACGCTGATGCCTGTGTGGGATTTACTGTAAAATGCACGTCAGAGGGCAACTTAGAGTTACCCCCTGAACCTAACCTACAATCCACGTCTTGTCTGAGGGGCTGCCCCGGCTGCCACACAGCAGACATGTTGCTGGACCCCTGGGTGGAGAGCCATCCGCTCTCCTGGGCCTGCAACAATGCACATCTTGGGCGAGGTGCTAGGTCTCCTCCCCCAGGATGGGCAGGGGAAGCTTCAAAGGCATGCCGCCTTTGTGAGCTTCTCCAGGCCACTTGCTGTACTCAGCAACTGGCCCCCACCGGTTCTGACCCCCTCTCTGGCGAGAAGACTGGCGGGAAACCCCAAGGGAGGAAAGGGGATGTGCCAGCCTCTGCCAACCCCACCCCTCAGGTGGGGGAGGCGAGGTGAAGCACAACTCCGGGCTCTCGCCATCTTGAAGATAGGGAGCCCTGCCCAATCAGGACTAGGCTACTGCCCCCCTCCCACAGGAGAGGGGCAGGATAGGGAAGGGTCCCATTGGTCCCTGCCCTTTACCTACCTGTAACGCCCCTAAATTTAGTATTTAGGGGCACCCTGAACCTTCCTTCCTCAGATCCAGCAACAACAAGAAAAGGAAGGACTAGAAGCCATGCAGAGCTAACAGGAGTACGACGCCCACTGACTTGGCCCCAGCCCTACAGGCCTGTCTCCCCTCGAATCTGCTCCTGCAAAACCCCGGCGTGTCCAGCGGCCAGCAACCTCAAAAACCCCGGAGGACCTGCCTGCCTTCACTTTCCAAGCTGTTTCTCCCGTGAACACCGGACGTGTTTGAACTGCAGCTTCTGGTGCCAGCCAGGTACCGCGAATCCCGCACACTCTGCACCCGCCGAATCCGGCCCGAGCTCGAGTGGGCAAATACCCAGAGGAGGTCCCCCCGGCGATCCTGACCCGAGATCCGGCGACCCCTGACCTGCCGCAAGCCTCCTGACGACGCCTGCAGCCTCAATCCAGAGGACCCCCCCTACCGCGACCAGAGCGGGTAAGAAAATCCGACGTCCCAAGGCACCCCTGCACCCGACGCCCCACGGCCTTGTGTGCCCAAACCAACGGTGCCCAACCAACCCTCTACATCCCAACTTACCCCTCGAAGTGGTGGTTGCTCCTGGAAGGTCCTCATCCCCGAGCCTGCAGTGTTTTTGTCCCGGAGAATCTCCATTGAAATCAACAGGGCACCCGACCTCAAAACAGCACCCTGCACCCGGCCGCCCCAGTGCCGCTGAGGGTGCCCCTTTGATGCTAACTTGGTCCCCAACGTGCCCTGAGCTTAACCCCAGGAGCTTTGCTCCCACAACCCTGTGGCCTGCTTGCCAGCAGCCACCAACCGGAGTCCCCCTATCCTCCATAGGATAACATTGGGCCTCAAAACACTGCACCCGGCTGCCCGAGTGCCGCTGAGGGTGCAACAACAGTGCATCACTGACCCTTGGAGACCCCTGAGACTAACCCCAGAACCCTAACTCAAAAGACCGATTACTTACCTTGAAACCGATAACTAATTTTTCCTCATAGGATAACATTGACACTTTTTCTTCCAAAAAGTTTCCAAGTGTCGACTTTTGAAAATTACAAATATTCCTTAAAAATCGTCCGAATATCAAAAACGAAATTACTCACCTGTTCTCAGGAGAGATGCCAGTGCTGGATCCAGGTACCCAGCACTGATTAGAAAAAGTGACCACAACTGTTATTTTCCGATAACTTGATTTTCCTCCATAGGATAACATTGACTGGTTCCACTTGGAAATTCTTCTAAGTGTTGAGTTTCTAAACTTTAAAATATTCATCTAAAATCAGCCGAATTACGAAAACGAATTTACTCACCTGTTATCAGGAGAGATCCCAGTGCTGGATCTTGGTGCCCAGCACTGACCCTGAAAAGTAATCATAACTGTACTTACCGGTAACTTGAATTTCCTTCCATAGGATAACATTGCCTGGTTTTCGCTGAAAAGTTTCTAAGTGTCGATTTTGCAAACTTACAAATATTCGTTAAAAATCGCCTGTATAACAAACACATTCTTTCAACTGTTTACAGGAGATGCACCAGTGCTGGATCCAGGATCCAACACTGAGTTAGAAAAAGTAACAATAACCCCACTTACCTGCTAAGTGAATTTCCTCCCATTGGATAACATTGGTGATTCTATGTGAAAAAGTTTCTAAGTGTCAACTTTTAAACAATAATGTTCCTTAAAAATGTTCCTTAAAAATCACAACTGTAACCAAAACGTTTTTAGTTAACTGTTTACAGGAGATGTCCCAGGACTGAATCTAGGATCCAGTCCTGTGGTAAGAAAAGTAATCCAAAAAGTAATCTATTGCATTTAACTAGAAATTCCCATTGAGCTCAATGTATTATTGTGTTTGAAATTGTGTTGCCTATTGCAACAACTGTAACTATTGTATTCAAAAGTCTATTGCCTATTTGAAAAGTATTTAACTAAAGTAACTCATTCTGAGAGAGTATATTTTGATACCTATTGTTGGTTCTAAAATAAAACAACTATATATTTTGATACAAAACCATTGGCCTAGAGTTCAGTTCTTGAGTGTGTGGCTTCATTTGCTGACTGAGTGTACAACAAATGCTTTACACTGTCCTCTGATACTGCCTTACTGCTCGACCAAGCTACCACTTTAGAGAGTAAGGTTATATCTAACTTTAGCCTCTGCCAAACCTCTGGGGACTGTGGACTCTGTGCACACTGTACCTATTTGGCAACAGTATATCCAGAGCCACTTTCTTACAATGACAATGTATCTTGTCATGAACTCATTGCCAGGGCTGCAGAATACCATAGGGTGGCGTTACACAAAGAATCCTTAGAAGAGGATTTTTTATTTGAAACATTAGGATCCACACACAGGTCGACACAAGCATTACCCAAGCTTCAAGATATGATGAGACACGCTGACCATTTTTAAAGATCCTGTGCGTGCACGCAGCTTAACTCCCAGAGTTGACAAATATAAAGCTTCCCCAACTGATCCAGTATTTATTAGTTGGCCAGTTGCCACTAGACTCACTAGTAGTGTCTAATGCTAGCAAACGAGTTAATTCCCAAACCTCAGGGGATGCCCCTCCCCAGACAAGGAATCTAAATTGATAGACGCTTCTGGCAAACACATAGCTCCTCAAGCTGCTAATCATTGGCGCATTGCGAACACGCTGGGCCTTTTAGCCAGATATGACGGGGCACACTGGGATGAGATGGAGCAATTGCTCCCATATCTCCCAGATGAGCACAAGGCAAAAGCCCACGACTTGGTGAATGAAGGGAAACTTATTTCTAATTCTTCAATAAGATGTGCTCTAGATGCTGCTGGTACCGCAGCTAGCGAAGTCAACACTAGCATCTTACTCAGACATGTTTGGTTAAGAATTTTGGGACTTAAGCCTGAGGTCCAGCAATTTATTTTGAATACACCATTTGATGAACATCTCTTTAGTCCTGAGGTCGATCAGGCACTTGAGAAAATGAAAAAGGTCACTGAAGTAGCTAAGTCTATGGGAACACTACAGTCTCCTTCAAATAGAGGCTCCTTTCATCTTTTTACCGAGCAGGGTCCAAAACCACACCTTCAGACCAGAGTACCTCTTCCTACAAAGGTAATAACCAGTCCTCTTCCTCAAGAGGCTTTTTTAGAGGAGGATATAGAGGAAACTCCTCTAATGGCAGGGGTAAAGTCACCACACCCTGTAACTCCCCTTCCCCTAATAAGCAGTGACTTCCCCACGCTTCCCTCCGACCATACCTCACCTGTCGTGGAAAGACCAACAGTTTTGCAGCGTGAATCTGTCTGGATTCACTATGCTGTGCATTATTCCGCCATCTTGTGGTTTGGTCCGGAATCGTAGTATATTCTTTTTTTTTTTTTTTTTTTTTTGTGGCCCAGGTGGGCGGCGACGTCCCACCATTTGGTGTCCTTCGTGACGTCGACGCGCTTCCTGCGGAAGCTCCCACCCTTGGTCGCCATCTTCAGATTCTTTTTTCCGCCGTTGGGTCTGGATCGTTGCCGAAGAGTTCCAGAAGTTTTGGAAGAGGAATCAAGCAAAATCGAAAAACGACAAATCAGTTTTCAACTACACCGGACTACAGGTCAGGTAACCGGGACGACGAGGGAGAAGGTTTACGACCGAGATCTCTACGTTCTACGAAGAATGCGCTCGCAGGGGGCTCCCTGAGCGCGGGTATGGACAAAACACCGTTCAAGGTTTGCACCAACTGCCACCACAAGTATGCCCAGAAGGACCAGCATCCAGTCTGCAACCTCTGCTTACCGCTCGACCACAGCAGCGAAGACTGCAACGCGTGCTCGGCGTTTACACCCAAGACCCTCAGAGTGAGGGAGAGGCAGAGAAGGGCGAACCACAACATGCAGGGGCAGGGACCACCTCCATCGCTCCGAGAACTGGGCCTCTCCAGTGGAGAGGAGGACAACATCGCCGAAGGACCTGAGGACTGCGCGGTCGTCTAGGTCCATAAGAAAACGTCGAAGGAGGTAAGGGAGTCGTCGACTCCTACACACTCGAGCGATACTCTAAAGGGTGAAGCTAAATCCTCGAGCGACACTCGAAGTGAAGCCAAGTCCTCGAAGGGAGCATTGCCGCTGAAACATTCGACGAAGGCAACAGCAACCAAGGACAGTCAGCCGAGCGGATCCTTCGAAAAGGACTCCCAATCTGCAAGAGTCCTCGAAAAACCTAGGGCAACGAAGGTTGCCCCCGAAAAGGACACCTCGGCGCCGAGGAAGGAAGGGCAGACGTCGTCATCGACGGCCCCGAAGAGTCGCTCCAGCCCTCGACGCCGAACAGGCACACGAGATGGAGAGGAAGAAGAGGAGGCTCGAGGCTGAAATGGCGGGCATCCTGCAGCGGAAGAAGGGCTTCGACCACAAGATGAGCCAATACACCATCCCGTCGAGACCCGCGCTCGACGTCGAAATAGACAACGAGGACGCCGAACCGCCGAAAACACCCGAACCAGTCGAGGAACAGGGGGACGAAGACTATTATTTCGAGGGAGAAGGCGACGAAGATCTGCAATCCTACCGGGACTCGACGTCCTTGGAGGCACAAGACCTGGAATGGCAAGACCTCGACGCAGAAGAAGGGGTAGACACTTACCCTTCGAGGCCCTCGCCGCCAGACGACATTGGGGTCTACAACATAGTCGTCCAAAAGGCTGCACAAACCTATGGAGTAAAAATGGAAGAGAAGCCCAAGGCATGTTTCCTCCTGGAGACTCTACTGCCTCAACAAACCAGGAGCCAATTCCTGCCCATGCTCCCTAGTGTGCTGGATCAAGGAAGAGAGGCCTTTAAGGAACCAGCAGTATGCAAGGCTGTGACTCCAAGAACGGAGAAGAAGTATAAACATTCTTCAGAGGACCCTGCATACATACAAGGATCAGTGCCAGCCAACTCCATAATTACAGCAACGGCTAGGAAGAGGGCCAATGTGCCCACTAATGCCGGACCACCTCCAGACGAGGAGAGTAGGAGGATGGATCTTTCAGGGAGAAAGGTGGAGAGGAATGCGGAAATCCATTGGCGCATCGCAAACTCAAACTCCGTGATCAACAGGCACGCATACCAACACTGGGATGAAGTCGGGCAGCTCCTAAAACATCTACCAGATCAGTACCAACAAAGGGCAGCTCACCTGGTAGAAGAAGGCAAAAGCATGGCGAACACATTATTGAAATCAGCCCTGGATGCTGCAGAGACGTCCAGCAGACTGATGATGATAGGGGTGACCGAGAGGAGACACGCATGGCTCAGAATTTCTGGATTCAAGCCAGAGGTGCAAAGTAACATCCTGAATACCCCTTTAACGGCGAGCAACTGTTTGGCACACCAGTTGACGACAAGTTAACGCAGCTCAAAAAGGACAACGAGACAGCAAGGTCCATGGGAGCGCTGCAGTTCAGAGGGATGAGAAGAGGGACACCCACGAAAAGGCCGGGTGGTAGAGGAGGCAACGTGCCTGCCACATCGCACCAAACGTTCCAGCAAGGCTATCAAAGGAACAACCAAGGCCAGCAGCAGCAAGGACAGCAGCAGCCAAACTGGCAGTACCAGCCCCGGGGCAGACTCGACAGACTCGAAGAGGAGGCCTACGCCCACCTCCAAGTGACTTCACCATCAAGCCAACAACCACCCTAGCAACACCTCTGGGTGGCGGCAAGGACAAAGAGGAAAACAAATACCTGACGTTCCACAAGAAACAGTCCCTCGAACATACAACACCGGTAGGAGGCAGGATAAAGAACTTCCTCAAGCAGTGGAGGAAGGTCACTACAGACTAATGGATACTAAACCTCATACAATACGGATATTGCATAGAGCTGGAAAAACAACCTCCAAAAAGAAAACCAAGAAACAAGGCTCACTTGGCAAGGGAACTTTCGCTCTTGCAACTGGAGGCGAAGGAACTGCTCAGCAAGGAGGCGATAGAGGCAGTACCGCACAACCAAAGGAACAAAGGGGTTTACTCAACTTATTTCCTCGTGCCAAAGGTGGACGAAACCCTAAGACCTATCCTAGATCTGAGATTCTTAAACAAATTCATAAGAACTCAAAGATTCAAGATGACTTCCCTACAGGAGGTAATACCACAAATACAAGGGGATTACATGGCAACTATAGATCTGAAGGACGCGTACTTGCACATCCCCATCAACCACAGGCACAAACGTCTACTAAGGTTTGTGATCAACTAGACTCACTACCAGTTCACAGTACTGGCATTCGGACTCAAATCTGCACCAAGGGTGTTTACAAAGTGCCTAGCAGCAGTAGCAGCGCACCTACGAAGGCAAGGAATACACGTATATCCCTACCTCGACGACTGGCTCGTAAAGGCAAGCTCGTACAGCCACTGCAAAGAACACATCCAGCAGGTCGTACAAACACTGAGCCAACTGGGTTTCTCAATTCATTGGGAAAAATCGTCAATTGAACTGGAGCAGATCAAGATATTCTTAGGGGCCGAGATCAACACCATACAGGCCAGTGTTCCCCAGCAGGAAGAGAACATTGGCGATACTGAAGGAAACACGTCCTTACCGCAAGGGGCAAGTTCTGACAGTGAGGACGGTGAGCAAGTTAATGGGAATGATGGCGTCATGCATCCACCTTGTCCCAAATATCCGACTACACATGAGACTATTCCAGGAATGGATTCAGCAGCAATGGTCACAGGCAACAGGGAGTTGGGAAGATCTTGTGGTTGTCACACACGCAGTGCATCAGGAAATGGCGTGGTGGAACAAGGAAAACATATCACAGGGGAAGCCATTCACACAACCAACTCCAACAGTGACCATCACAACGGACGCCTCCCAGCTGGGGTGGGGCGCACACATGAACAAGCTCAAGGTGAGTGGTCTATGGTCGCAGCAAGATGCGGTCAAACACATCAACTACCTGGAGCTAAAGACTGTATTCCTAGCCTTAAAAGGCTTTCAGAAAGAGCTGTACGGAAACAGGGTGTTGGTCCAAACACACAACACAACCACCATGTTCTACATCAACAAACAAGGAGGAACACAATCAGTGGCACTATCGGGGCTAGCACAGGAAATATGGAGATGGGCCATTCCCTTAAAAATAGACCTATTGGCAATACATCTCCCGGGGAAGGACAATGTGGAAGCAGACCGACTCAGCAGGCAGGCGTCGGCATTCCACGAGTGGGAGCTCAATCAACAGGAAATAGAGAAGTTATTCCAAAGATGGGGTACACCGTAAATAGACCTATTTGCAACACACCAGAATGCGAAATGCCAACACTTCGCATCCAGACAACCAGACCATCGGTCACAAGGGAATGCGCTATGGATAAGTTGGTCAAAGACATTTGCATACGCTTTTCCCCCCGATACCACTGATACACAGGGTACTCAGCAAATGCAGAATCAGCAACATGACACGAATACTGATAGCACCTCAGTGGGCCAGACAATCCTGGTTCTCACAGATAGTGGAAATGGCACAAGAACCAGCACAGGTTCCCAAGAAGAAAGGACCTGTTAACGATGCAGAACGGAAAGATGCTACACCCTGAACCGGAGAGCCTCAGCCTAGCAGCATGGCTCCTGAAGACTTAGAATTTGCACACCTCAAACTACCACCAAGTACCATGGCAGTACTCTGGGAGGCAAGGAGACCTTCCACAAGAAAGTGCTACGTAGCAAAGTGGAAAAGGTTCTCCCAATGGTGCATCAAGGAGAATCTACAACGAAAGATCACAAGGGAATCAACGGTACTAAAATACTTTAACACACCTGCTACAAAGCGGATTAAGCTACACATCCCTGAGGGTGCACTTGGCTGCGGTAGTGGCCTACACAAGAGGAGAGACGGGGAAAAGTTTCTTCACCTCTCAAGTTGTGAAATGATTTCTGGAAGGGGCGAAAAGAAACGCACCCCCAAAGAGGATGCCAGCACCAGCATGGAACCTCAACGTAGTGCTAACTCAATTGATGAAGGCACCCTTTGAACCTATTCACAAGACTACACTGCACATGCTCACACTAAAGACAGCCTTCTTAGTGGCTATCACGTCACTACGAAGAGTAAGTGAGTTGCAAGCGCTGACACTCCAAGAGCCCTACTTGCAAATACACAAGGACAGGATTGTAATGAGGACGGACCCACACTTCATGCCAAAGGTGGTGTCTCGGTTCCACATTAACCAAACAATCCAAATACCAAGTTTTTTCCAAAAACCTTCCACACGAACAGAAAGGGCGCTGCACACACTAGATGCCAGAAGGGCTGTAATGCACTATATAGAGAGGACAAAGGAGTGCAGGAAAACAAAACAGTTCTTTGTCTCCTTTGCCAGCAGTTTTCTGGGACGACCAGTCACCAAGAATACGATTGCACGATGGATCGTGCAGACAATTCGACTCTGCCACAAGCAGGCAGGACAACAGTTACAAGGAGCAGCTCAAGCTCACTCAACAAGGAAGAAGGGAGCAACAATTGCGTTTCTAGCAAACACCTATCCAAGACATTTGCCAAGCTGCAACATGGTCTTCAGTGCATACGTTCACTAAGCACTACTGTGTGGATATTCAAATGAACAAGGAAGCGCAAGTGGGACAGAAGGTCTTACAACACATTTTCAGTAACCAATGCTCATCTTCCACCCAGCCACCGCAATAAGGACAAAACTGCTACTAAGTCTATGCACAGCATAGTGAATCCAGAAAGATTCACGCTGCAAAACGTAGTTTCTTACCTGTCGGTGTAGTTTTGCAGCTTGAAGACTTTCTGGATTCACTAGCGATCCCACCCTCCTCCACCAGAAAGATGACATGAGGACAAAGGAGGCTAAATTGCATACATAGCTAAAGGAATCAAGCAAAGCGGATAACAAAAAAAAAAAAAAAAAGAATCCGAAGATGGCGACCAAAGGTGGGAGCTTCCGCAGGAAGCGCGTCGACGTCACGAAGGGCACCAAATGGTGGGATGTCGCTGCCCACCTGGGCCACGAAAAAAAAAAAAAGAAAGAGAAAATACTACGATTCCGGACCCAACCACAAGATGGCGGAATAATGCACAGCATAGTGAATCCAGAAAGTCTTCAAGCTGCAAAACTACACAGACAGGTAAACTATACGTTCTTAATTATACATTCATACGCATGGACATCTCTATTCTACACTTACTTACTCCATTCTCACCCTCTTGCGGGAACACAATCAAACAATGGAGTCGATCCCCATGCGCACTATCACCGAAAGGAGTCCCCATGCCTCGTGACTAGGAAAAACGTCTTCGAGGAAAAACAACTTGCAAACATCGGAACCCAGCACTAGATGGCTGATTAGGCATGCCCAGCGCTGGGAGGCCTCCGGGTAGCCATGCGCTATACAAATGCCCTTTCAATTTCAATTCAATTTCAATATGCAAAGCATGTGAACCTACATCTCTACATGCCAAGAACAGATGCGTACTGGGTAAGTAACATAAGCCTTTTATGCAAACAAAATTAGTCTGAGTTCATTCTGTGTGTTGGCGACATCATTTCTTGCCTGAGTGTGTACAATAAATGCTTAGCACTACCCTCTGATAAAGCCTTACTGCTCGCCCACACTACCACAAATAGAGAGTAAGGTATTATCTACTTTTACCTCTGCCTACCTTAAGGGTTCCGCTGGACTCTGTGCACAGTATACCTTACTTTGGTATAGTATATACAGAGCCAGCTTCCTACACATATATCATGGGTGCACTTTTGTGACTTTATTTAAGTATTGGACCCCTAAACCCTTTGAGTTAACCAAGACCTTTTGTTTTTATTACAATTTGGTTGCTCTCTATATGCTAGCTTCACTAAGTGACAGCATTCTGCTCTTTCACAAGGAGCTTATTGGCATACAGTAGTTTTGTTCAGTGCTGGAGACTACTGTGGCAATGTGTGCATTTTGCGACCAAAAATTGTTTTATGTCAGTGTTTGTTATAATAGTGAAGGTCTGGCAGCTCCCATAACAATAAAGGTTTACAAAAATCTTGTTAAAACAAGATAGATGCACATTGACTAAACCAAAATGCTGCCAGCAATGTCAGACCTATTGGCTTTGCCAGTGATTGTTTATTTTCATGTTTCCATAACCTTGTTGAAACTGGTTGCACTGATTTTCCGTTATGATTATTTTCTGGGAATGCTAGCATGCATAAACACATTTTAGTAGATGCTTCAAAGAAATGGTACCTAAAGTTTCATATTAGTTTAGAAAAAGGATTTTTTCCTAGTTGCATTTAATTTGAAAGCAAAGGCTGTCTTGCTTTCAAGCTTCTGCAAATATTTGCATCTAATAAGAGCATTCTGGGAGCCTCATATTAAACTTTGGAAGCATGTGTACACATTTTTATATTGGGTCCACTATCAGCAGTGCAGTCCGAGCTTGCATTTCCTTAGAGCGCTCACCCTAATGATAAAGGCTTTACATTAGTGAGCCATAAATACAAATATGAACAAAATTAACATATAGACACAAATATAACCTTAACTGCAGACAGCGCCCTTCCCTGATCCAAAATGTGGTACTGTAAACTGGCAGCCAAAGGGTTTGTGCTGCAGGAGGTTGGGCCTCCTTGTCCCCAGGACAAAATAAACATGAAAGCTTGTTGTCCTTGAACCCAAACAATGTCCTAGAATTCGGGCAATAGGCATTCCTCATCCCTGATTCAAATTAGATCATTAACCTAGTAATCGTTGTCCTCCGTGTAGGAAGCTGGCTCTGTATATGCTATACCAAAGTAAGGTATAGTGTGCACAGTCCAGTGGAACCCCAAAGGTAGGCAGAGGTAAAAGTAGATAATACCTTACTCTTGATTTGTGGTAGTGTCGGCGAGCAAGAAGCCTTTGTCAGAGGGTAGTTAAGCATTTATTGTACAAACTCTGCAAGAAATGATGTCACGCACTCAAAAGACAGAACTAAGACCAATTTGTTTGTATAAAAATATTTCGTTATTTTATTTCAAGAACCAAGCCTGGCCTGGTGCAGGCAAGTGAAATAATACTTTGCAATGTGTAGGAAGCTGGGTTTCTGTTGCAGTAATCACCCCCCCCCCCACCTTTTGCCAGACTACTGATGCACTTTGACTTGATGTGCCCTGGGTCCCTGCCAATCAGGTTCCCAGGGCCTGTGTTCTTTCTCAAAACTGTACCCTGTACCCCCAATTGGCACCTCCGCGGCCACATTTCAGTCCCTTGTAAAAGGTACCAAAGGCACTGTGACCAGGTAAGGCCTCTAAGGGCTGCAGCACATATTGTGCCACCCTTAGAGGCCCTATACCTTAACACACACACACTGCCATTGCAGGCTGCTTGTTTTGGTGCAGAGAAGTGAAATCGACATGGCACACATCCCTGTGAGCCATGCCTACAACCCTCTAGCTGGGTGCCCTATACCAGTGGTGAGGGTACAGGTGCATGAGCCCTGTACCCCTACAGTGTTTAAGTCCATTCTTGAACATTGTCAGTGCAGTAAAGCCATAAAGAGTATATAGTCTGGGAGTTTGTCATTAAGAACTCCACAGCACCATAATGGCTTTACTGAATTCTGGGAAATTTGGTATCAACTTCTCAGCATAATAAACCCACACTGATGCCAGTGTTGGATTTATCATACAATGCACTCGGAGTGAATCTTAGAGATGCCCCCTGAAAAACGACCAGCTTCTGGTGGGTTCCCTGACTAGTAAACACTAGCCTACCACCATGAGATACGTTTCTGGACCCCTGGGGTGGGATCCTTCGCTCCCTGAGCCCAGAAACAAAGCCTTTCCTAGGCGGAGGTGGTCACACCTCCCCCAGGCCAGGAAGAGCCATCTGTGGTAGGGGAGCTTCAAAGGCCTTGCCGCCTTAGTAACGCGACCCACAACCTCTCCTGCTATCAGAAGCAGTCCCCCTTCCTGTCTCCCCTCCTTTTCGGAGGGAAGACGGGCGGGAAAAATTAGCACAGCCCAGAAGATGTGTCCACCTCACTCAACCCCACCCCTCAGGTTGGGGAGGTGAGGTGAAGCCCACTCTTCAGTTCCCGCCGTCTGGCAGAGGGCAGGCACGCTCCTATCAGGATTAGGGATTGTACAATTCCTGCAAGGGGTTTTAGATAAGCAGGATAGTGGCGCTCGAGCAGGTTAGCGGTGAGGTATAATGAACAAACCATAGTGTTTCACGGTGCAAAAGGTAAGGGGAAGACCCGAAACCCCTATATAATATGTAGGCCAAGCACCCACATAACTAGTTCAAAACAAATCCTGTGCACACGTTTAAGGATAACGCTATTGAAAGGTAAAGGTACAGTTGTAGTGTTCAATTAATGAGGATTCACAGAGATCGACACCGGTAGTTTCATGTGGAAAATATGTTTATGCAAGCTTTAGAGTTCGTCAAAACAAAAGCGCCAGGATTAGGGATTGTGCCCACACCCACATGTAGGGTGAGCACACCAATGGTGTAGTCACCCTAAGGTCAGTAGCCCATTGGCTACTGGCCTTGAGACCCCTAAAACGCCCCCTAAATACAGTATTTGAACCAAGACAGATTCCCACAATCTAAGAAGGACGAAAGAAGACGCCCAGCAGAGGAGACTGCAGAGAACTGACTTTACCCCAGCCCGTCTGCAGTATCTAGAGATCCTGCGCCAAAAGTCGACTTGTCCTGCAGCAAGTGACCTCCAGAACCCTGGGAGGACTGATTGCCTTAAACAAAGACCGGATCTCCAGTGAACAGCAGCTCTGTTCAGAAGAAACTCCCAAGACACTCTGAGCCTGCTGAGGACAAAGAAACCCCGACACCTGGAACCACCACTGCACCTGTCTCCTTTGGCCCGAGTTTGAGTGGCCCACCGGTCCCAGCGAGGTCCTCCAGAGTCTGAGGAAACCTTGGGTTGACCCCTCCAGGACTCACTGATGTCGCCTGCAGCCTCTGCACGGAGACCCCCACCCCCGCGAGTGGTTTGGTAAGGTGAAATCCGACCTCAAAAAAACAACCATGCATCCAACCGCCTTGGAGAAGAGAACCCGAGGTGCACCTACATCCCCGAGCCCTCCAACTTACCTGCCCAGCTTTTGGTTCCTCCCAGAAGACTTCCTCGACCAAGCCTGTTGCCAAAATCCAAAACTGGCAACTTCCATGGAAAACAGGGAACCCGACGCCAAAACCGCACCCTGCACCTGGCCGCCCCTGTGCCGCTGTGGGTGCACCTTGTGTGCTAAACTGAATCCCCCTTTGCCCTGAGCCGAACACCAGGAGATTTGCTCCCACAACCTTGTGGCCTGCTCGTGAGCAGCCACCAACCAGAGGCCCCCTATCCACCACTGAATAACATTGGGCCTCAGCCCTCTGCACCCGGCCGCCCTAGTGTCGCTAAGGGTGTTCTGAGAGTGCATCCTCGACCCTGGGAGAACCCTGGTTTTGCAGCGTGAATCCTTTTCTGGATTCACATGCTGTGCATTATTCCGCCATCTAGTGGTTTGGTCCAGAATAGTCTTTGTTCTAACCCCAGAATACCAACTCCCACAAATAACTACTTACCTCTAAACCGATAACTCCATTTCCTCCTATAGGATTGCATTGACTGCTTTTCTTTGAAAATTCTTCTAAGTGTGGAGTTGGTTTGTATAAGAACTTGAAAAACTGCGAATTTACCAAAAGTGAATTACTTACCTTTTGTCTAGGAAATGTCTCAGTGTGATATATAGGCATATCACACTGATTAGCAAAAGTAACTTCAAAAGTAATCCAAGAAGTAACGAGTAGTGTAATCTACAAAGTAACTGAAAAGTAATTCTGATGATTGACTTACCTGTAAATCAACCAACTACATTTGAACCGGCATTGAACTGTTATTAATTGCATAAGTATTGCAAAGTATTTTCACTTACCTGCACCAGGCCTAGCTTGGTTCTACAAATTAAGTAAAATTTTTATTCAAACAAATTGGTCTGAGTTCAATCTTTGAGTGTGTGACATCATTTCTTGCTTGAGTTTGTAGAATAAATGCTTAACACTACCCTCTGATAAAGCCTTACTGCTCGCCCACACTACCACAAATAGAGAGTAAGGTGCTATCTACTTTTACCTCTGCCTACCTTTGGGGTTCCACTGGATTCTGTGCACACTATACAACACTTTGGTATTGTATATACAGAGCCAGCTTCCTACACAATACTTATGCAATAAATTACAGTTGAATGCAGGTTCAAATGCAGTTGGTTGATTTACAGCTAAGTCAATAATCAAAATTACTTTTCAGTTACTTTGTAAATTACAGTACACGTTACTTCTTGGATTTCTTTTAAGTTACTTTTGCTAATCAGTGTGATATGCCTAGATATCACACTGGGACATTTCCTAGACAAAAGGCGAGTAATTCAATTTTGGTACATTTGCAGTTTTTCAAGGTTTTATATAAACCAACTCCATACAAAAGAATTTTCAAAGAAAAGCAGTCAGTGCAATCCTATGGGAAGAAATGAAGTTATTGGTTTACAGGTAAATACTTGTTTGTGGGAGTTGGGTGACTGGGGTTAGAACCAGGGTTCCCCAAGGGTCGAGGATGCACTCCGACACCCTCAGCGGCCCTAGGGTGGCCGGGTGCTGAGGCACAGTGTTATCCAATAGGGGATAGGGGGCCTCCGGTTGGTGGCTGCTCACACGCAGGCAACAAGATTGTGGGACTAAAATTCCTGGACTTAAGCTCCGGGCAAAGGGGGATACAGTTTAGCACACAAGGTGCACCGAGGGCGGTGCATGGGCAGCTGGGTGCAGGGTGCCCTGTTTTTGCGTCGGGTGCCCTGTTTTTAATGGGAGTTGCCAGTTTTGGATTTTGGCTACAGGCTCTGCCTAGGAAGACCTCTGGGAGGAACCACAGCTGGGCAGGTAAGTTGGAGGGCTCGGGACGTAGGTGCACCTCTGGTTCTCTTCTGCATGGCGGCTGGATGCAACAGTGTCTTTTGAGGTCAGATTCCACCCTACTGGGCCACTTGCGGTTGGGGGAGGAGGGGGGTTCTCCGTGCAGAGGCTGCAGGCGACGACTGAGTTCCGAAGGGGTCAACCCAAGGTGGACTCGGACTCTGGAGCCCTAGGGGACCTCGCTGGGACCGGTCGGCCACCTGGATTCGGGCCGTAGGTGTCTGCTGCAGTGGTGGTTCCAGGCGTCTGGTTTCTTTGTCTTCAGCAGGCTCAGAGTCTGTCTTGGGAGTTTCTTTTGACCAGAGCTGCTGTTCACAGGAGATCCGGTCTTTGTTGAAGGCAGTCAGTCCTCCTAGTGTTCTGGAGGTCGCTGGCTGCAGGACAAGGTGACTTTTGGCGCAGGATCTCTGGAAACTTCAGACCGGCGGTAGGGCTGGGGCCTAGTCAGTTCTTCTCTGTAGTCTCCTCTGCTGGGCGTCTTCTTTCGTCCTTCTTCGAAGGTTGTGGGAATCGGTCATCTTGGTTCAGGGCTGCCCCCTAAGTAGTCCAGGTCAGTAGCCAATGGGCTACTGACCTTAGGGTGACTTCACCCTTGGTGTGTTCACCCCACGTGTAGGAGTGGGCACAATCCCTAATCATGATTGGAGAGTGCCTGCCATCTGAAAGATGGTGGGTACTGAAGAGTGGGCTTCACCTTGCCTCCCCCACCTGAGTGGTGGGGTTGGCACAGGTACGCCCACCTTCTGAGCTGTGCTAATTTTTCCCGCCTGTCTTCCCGCCGAAAAGGAGGGGAGACAGGAAGGGGAGCTGCTTCTGATAGGAGAGGCTGGGGGTCGCGTTACTAAGGCGGCAAGGCCTTTTGAAGCTCCCCTGCCACAGATGGCTCTTTCTGACCTGGGGGAGGTGGGACCACCTCCGCCCATGAAAGGCTTTTTTTCTGGGCTGAGGGAGCGAAGGCTCCCACCCCAGGGGTCCAGAAACATGTCTCGTGGTGGCAGGCTGGTGCTTACCAATCATGGAACCCACTAGAGGCTGGTCGTTTTTCTTAGGGGGCATCTCTAAGTTGCCCTCTGAGTGCATTGTATAATAAATCCCACACTGGCATTCGTGTCGGTTTATTATGCTGAGAAGTTTGCTACCGGAATTCAGTAAAGCCAATTTGGTGCTGTGGAGTTTGTAAATACAAACTCCCAGACCGTATACTCTTTATGGCTTTACTGCACTTACAATGTCTAAGAATGGACTTAGACACTGTAGAGGTACAGTGCTCATGCAACTGTACCCTCACCAGTGGTATAGTGCACCCAGCTAGAGGGGTGCCTTACCTATACCATAGGCAGTGGGTTGCAGGCATGGCACGCAGGAATGTGTGCCATGTCGACTTTTCTCTTTTCTCTGCACCAAAACACCCAGCCTCTGCTATACCTCTGGGGACTCCCTGGACTCGGTGCACACTATACCTTCCTACATTATGCATAGACCTCAATTCTTTAGTTATGTGTACCTCTGCAATGCTTTGCATCACAGCTTGAGAGACTTAACAGGCCTCCACGGTTTTAAGCCACTTGACTCTAAGCTCGTAATGGGCAAGATGTGTCATAAGAAAATTGCATCACTATGGTTTTGCAGCATGAATCCTATTCTGGATTCACATGCTGTGCATTACTCTGCCACCTAGTGGTTGGTTTCGGAATTCTGTCTTTTTTTATTTTTTTTATTTGGGGCGTCGTCGACCGCCATTTGGTGCTAGGTCCATCCCTTGTGTAAAGTCAGACTGCGCCCGGAAGTTCCTGTGCGTGGTAGCCATCTTCAGTTTTTTTCCTGCCGTTGTGTCTGGAAGGAAAGGGAAACACACTGAAGTTTTGGATGAAATCCCCTAAAGAATCAAGAAATTCGAGTGAGAAAACCATCAGTCATCGACTGAGAAGACACCGGAAAAGAGAGAACTCCGGACACCTTTCCTCGTCGGGGGACCCCGATGGAGCAATGACACAGATGGATCAAAAGAGGGCGAGGTAGGGGCCATGGAAAATAGCCCTTTCAAATTTTGCCCAAAGTGCCACCAAAACTTTGCATAATGCGATCCACACTACGTTTGTAACCTCTGCCTGCCAAGTTATCACAAGGATAAAGACTGTGAGACCTGCGTGGTGTTTGTGTCGAAGACACTCCAAGTATGCCAAAAGCAGAGGGAGGACCATTATGCAGCCATGCTCCAAGACCAGAAGCAAGACTCCATCCTCAGATTGGTTTTTTCCGCCATCGGGTTCGGATGTAATTTGCTGCGCTCCGGGTCGACATCGATCGGTTCCCCTTCGACGCGCAAAAAACTCCCACCGTTCGACGGTATTGTTTCGATCGCGATCCCCTCTCATTGCCTATCTACTCTCCAAGACATTTTCGAGTCCGGTCGTCGACGTGGGCCGTTGGGCCGATCGGTGCCATCAACCAGCATATGGAAAGGACTCCATTTAAAAAATGCAAGTGTGGGGCTAAATTCCCACACACAGATCTCCACGAGGTCTGTAACCTTTGTCTCTCGCCAGACCACGAGAGTCTACACTGCCGGGCCTGTGAATCCTTCAGGTCGAAAAAGACTATACATGATCGCCGGGCCCGACGACACGAAATGTCCAGATCAACCGTTCCCGCACCGGACAACATCTTCGACACAGGCTCCGACAACCCAGACACCGGAGATCAACAACCCGACACCTCCGGAGCCGAAGACTCGGGGTCGGACGACCAGACCATCACGCCAGGTCAACGTACTGTGAGTACTGATGTCGACGCCCCTGCCCCGAAAAAACAAAAGGCTACGGTCACACCTTCACCCTCGGGTCTAGGTCGGCACCAAGACAAAGCTTCAGAAGCCCCGCCTTCCAGCTCGGCTCCGAAGCATCCAAAGCCTTCTGGCAGCTCGGGATCGAGCCAGCCACATCCTGGTGCCGAAAAACACTCGTCGGCACCCAAGCCCAAAACTAAGGTCCCGTCGACTTCAGAATCTTCGGCACCGAAGACCAAGGTCTACGACACTTCGACACCGAAGCCTACCAAACCTTCGGAGCCGACAAAACAAGCTAAACCGTCGGGGTCGAAAACTTCACCACCCCGAAAGGAGACCAAGCAACCTCGTAAACATAAAGAGCACCACTCTGAACCGAAATCTTCGGTGCCGAAAAAAGACACTAGCTCTAAAGAACTTTCTATTCCGATGGATCCAAAGCAGAAAACTCTGCATATTGACCCCATTACAGGACAAGTCCAATCCATACGGCCTGACAAGAGGAAGTTGGACTCACCAACCACACCTGAGCCACCTCCCAAAAAGAAAGACTCTTCTACATCACCCATAAGGTCTTTCTTTCCACCTCCACAACCTTCCAGCCCTATACAGTCTCCACCTCACTCTCCTGTGCCTTACTTTTCACCACAAGGGGATACAGGGGATGATGATAATGATGATGACATACAGTCACCTCATAACACAGATACTGATGACCTTCACAGTATCCCACCTCAGGACCCCTGGGACAATTATGATCTCCCAGATATACCCGTCCCTGAGCCATACCCATCCAAACCATCCCCCCCAGATGACGCTATAGCAGTGGTTCCCAAACATTTTTGACCCGTGGCTCCCCTGACCCACGGGCTGTTGGCCACGGCTCCCCACTATCCCACCATCTTCCTTGATGGTTGAGGGGATGCAAGCCTGGCCCTGGGAGTACCTGCATCCTTCTCCCCAAAGACAACCAGGATGAAGCCGATGAAGGTACTACAATTAATATGCATGGCAGCATCAGCAAGGCAGCCCGGTCCCCCCGCCCACCTGTGAAGGATTGTTGACTACCGTGGCCCTTCCAAGGCGCACCTTGGCAAAAATTGCAGTCTCGTCCTTGTCTCAAATCCGCCTGACCAGACATCATTAAATGCCCACCTTCTACCCCTGCAACAAGTATCAAGAATTTTCCCCAGTGTTTCCCCAACCCCTGTGGTGTCCTTCATCACTGCTGCCCCGGACCCACCCTTCAAAAAAAGCTCTTCAAGTGGAGGTAAAAAAGCCCAGGCAGGACGAACACAGTGTGTGCATGTTCCACCTGTCCTCCAGATTCCCACACCATCACGAAGAACAAAATTTGCCCAGTGATGCCATGTGGGTGCATAGCTGCCAAGCCTCCAGACTGCCCATGTGCGACAATTCAGTGTCCCCATTGTGTGTGACACTCCATTGCCAAATGAGTGACACCCTCCTGCAAGTAAATTAAAGCGGCAAGCAGCACCCGAGCGCTCTCTCTGAACCCCCCCCACCATCATATCTAGACACATGACAAAAAATTAACACACGCTCAAAAGAAGCCAGACCCATTGGCACTGCCAATGCCTGTCAACAGTACCAGCCAAATGAGCAACAACAATTGTACTGTGAGTAATCAAATTCTAAAATACCTCAAGTCTGAAAAGATGCGATTGTGAACCAAACATCACTAGGATCTGTGAATGGGCCAGCGGTCCCCAGAGTCTCTCAATCTGATCTCTCCTTCTCTCACTCCACAATGCTCTCATCTGCAGTCTCTCACTGCCAGCCACCCACACCCTGCCTCTCTCTGCATCCAAAAATCTCAATCTGCACATCTCAGATGCCATCTCCTTCGTCCTCACCATGGTACTCTGCTGCGTCTCGCATGCAGCACCTGCAGGCCCCCCACCACACAACCACCCATCCTATCTCTCTCTCTCCTCACCTGCAAACGCACCACCATCTCTTCATGCTATCAGCACCTCGACATCCGTGTTTTACTCCTTCAGACACTCATACAAAACAGAAATTACAATTGGCACACGTGAACATTGCTCTGAAAGAAAGTCCAAAGGTTGAACAGTCTGATCACCTCCATCTGATCCACTCTGTCTCGAGGAGTCAAACAGTAAATACAGATAATTACAAAAACAGAAATCCATAAAGAACGTGGTCTGTATCAAACCTGCGAATGCTCTTTACAGTTAATGTAAAGCATCCATTTTCATTTTCTTCAAAAGGAAATGCTCTCTTTTTACACCCATAGAAACATTCTTCAGTTTCTCAACACCAAAGTGTTCCAGATTAGAGGCAGCACTATTGGGACATCACAACACTGCCAAAGTATTTTGTCTGAGGAAATTTTTAACAGCGCGAACGTTTGCCAACGCATAGTTTGATGTTTCTCTTTGAGCCGCCAATGCACAATAAATGTATTGCATGTTCATTACAACCACTAACCAGCCCGTGCATCATAAATCACAACTTCGCTCAAAAAGAGTGTCCCTCTGGTTTGCCAGACACTCAGAATATTATTATTCGCTGCTGCCACCTGGTGGCTGCTAACAAGCATAGCACTTATAGCCTACGTGAAATCTTAGCAATTACAGAAACATACAGAGAGCCTGATTCTGAAGGCTTTTTCCTATGTAACCTTAGCGCAAAAAGGCTTATCTGAAAGAGACACGTTAGTGACAGATTCCTTACCTTAGAATATCCCCAGGCGTCAGGCTGGATCCGGAAAGTTTTTTGCGTAGCAGTACCCTTGCGCGTCGGTAGGCGGCGTCGTGCGGCTCCGCGTCCGTCGTCGGCGTCGTGATCGCCGGGATGACGTCGCGGGCAGTACTTAGGCGCCGCCCCTGCGCGCTGACGTCAGTTCTTCTTTTCCGCGCCAGTAAGCGCAGATCCGGGAAGAGCAGTGCCCTAGTCACTTTTTGACTATCTTTTGTGAAATTTTTCACTGTTCTCTTCAACGAGTCTTCACGACTCCTAAGGTGTCGTAGGGATGCCCGGCTTTAAGCCCTGCGAGGTATGTGGTCGTATGATGTCCATCACGGACCCCCACCTCGAGTGTCTCTTCTGCCTCGGCCGAGGCCACGACACGAAGTCGTGCCCTGACTGCCGGAAACTTCATCCGAAGGCTTTGCGAGAGCGGTCTCGAAAGCTCCTTGAAGTCCGGCAGTCGGCTCCGCGCCGCAGCAAGCCCCGGTCCCGGGAGAGGTCGAGGGGCCGGACGCGGAGTCCCCGCCGTTCGCCGGAATCCAAGTCTTCGCGCTCCTCCGGTAAGTCGAAGCACAAGAAGTCTAAGCGGCGTCATCGCTCTAAGACTTCGCCTCGCCGGTCGCGCGACTCGGCTGAGGTCCCTGTCGGCACCGTCCCCGCCCCCGCGGCCCCGGACGTGCCTGTCGAGTTGCCCCCGCATTACCCGTCCTTCCCGGGTTCGGGGGCGACTCCGGCCGAAGTACAGAAATTCCTGTCGGCCATGGCCCGCCTCTTCGGGCCTCAAGGTCCCTCCGGTGCGCCTTCGGGCCCCGCGGGCCCAGATGGGGTTGCTCCGGCGTCGCCGCCGACTCCGGTCCCGGCGTCGCCTGTCCCACCAGCCTTCGTCCCGGCCTCGGCTCCGGCCCCGGCCTCGACCCCGGTTCCGGTGGTGCCGCAACCTCCATCGACGCCGGTTGACCTAACCACGCCTCCGCCGACGCCGATGTCCCCGGTGCCGTTTCCGACGCCGTCCGGGGCTCCGGGCGGCGTCGTTCCCCGGTTCTCCCCGGATCCGGACATGGAGCCGGACCGGCGCCGCCCGACGCCGGTTCCGGCGCCGATGAGGCCTTGGGTCCCTTATGTCCCTCCTCCTCCATCTTTTCAACCTGAGGAGGACCAGGAGAGCTGGGAGGGGTCTGACGACCCTCTCACACAACAGTGCGAGTTTGACCCGGACTGGGTTGAGGAACTTGGGGATGCCAGTGGGCTGGATACCTCCCCGACTCTGGCATGCTGTCTCCTCCCGTGGCAACGGAGGAGGGGGCTAATTTTGCAACGGTGTTGCGTAGAGCTGCTGGAGCCTTAAATCTCCAGTTGCCTACAGTGGCCGTCAGGACTAACCTCCTGACTGAAGTGCTTCAGCCGGCGGCCTCCTCTTCGGAGCCTGTGCTGCCGTTCAACGATGCACTCACTGACGTTCTTTTGGGTGCCTGGCCCCACCCCTGAGAGCTTGGTTGTCCAAGCCTCTGCCTCCCACACAGCCTTCCCTGCCGCCCCTCCGGATAGGGAATCCAAGCGCCTGGATCACTTTGGGAAGAAGGCTTTCTCTTCCTCCAGTGCTGGCTTGCGGTCTGTTAATACCGCTTGCCTCTTGGGCCGATACACCCACTCCCTGTGGGATTCGGTGGCTGATGTTTTGCCGCAGTGTTCTGAGGAGGTCCAGACACTGCTTACCCGCGCTATTGCGGAAGGGCGTGATGCGGCTAAGTATACCATCCGCTGTGGCCTTGATACCGCCGACTCGCTGGGCAGATCGCTTGCAACGACGGTGGCGCTGCGTCGCCACGCCTGGCTGAGAACCACTGGTTTTTCAGGGGATGTCCAGAATACTCTCATGGACATGCCCTTTGATGGAGTCGGTCTCTTTGGTTCAAAGGCGGACCATGCGCTGGAGCTGTTTCAAGGATTCACGGGCTACTGCTAAGTCCCTGGGCCTTGCTGTTGTGCGCCCTCCGCAAACGTCTGCTTTTCGCCCCTTTCGTGGCCACGGAAGGGGCGCCCAGTCACGTCCACAGCCCGGCCAACGGCCCGCGCAGCAAGCGCCTTCGCGTGGCCGAGGACGTGGATACCGCCGTGGCGGTTCGGGCAACCAGCGTGCGGGTCAGGCCACCACCTCCAACCCGTCCGCGGCCTCCAAGCCCTCCTAGTCCCTCCTTTCAGGTGCACAGCACGCCAGTCGGGGGCAGGGTCCGCCATCACCTTCACCACTGGCGTCCCATCACCTCGGACAAGTGGGTCTTGGACATTGTCCGAAGGGGCTACTCCCTCCCCTTCGAGACCACCCCCCAGCCATGCCACCTCAATTCCACCGCATGTCAGGGGATCACTTGGTGCTTCTACAGAAGGAAGTCACGGCCCTCTTGGCCAAGAGGGCCATCGAGCATGTTCCGACCCCAGAAGTAGGGCGTGGTTGCTACTCCCACTACTTTCTGGTGCCCAAAAGGACAAGGAGGACATGCGTCCTATCTTGGACCTCCGGAACGTCAATCGCTTCCTCCGGAAGGAGAAGTTCAAGATGCTCACCCTAGCTCAGGTCTTGACTGCCCTCGACCCCGGAGACTGGTTGGTAGCGTTGGACTTGCAGGACGCCTATTTCCACATCCTCGTCCTGCCGGCCCACCGGCGTTACCTTCGGTTCACGGTAGGCCTCGAGCATTTTCAGTTCACCGTGCTCCCCTTTGGCCTTACCAGTGCCCCCTCGGGTGTTCACGAAAGTGATGGCGGTGGTCGCAGCTCATCTGCGCCGGGCAGGGGTTTCAGTCTTCCCCTACCTCGACGACTGGCTGCTGAAGGCGGGCTCGTCCCAGGCAGTTGTCTCCCACCTCCAGACTACGGCCGAACTCCTGCACTCGCTGGGGTTCTCCATCAATGTGCCAAAGTCGCATCTGATTCCTTCTCCACAGCTCCTTTTCATCGGAGCAGTTCTGGACACGACGCAGTTTCGGGCCTATCCTCCCGAACGGCGAGTCCGGGATATTCAGGCTATGATTCCGATCTTTCAGCCCTTATCCTGGGTTTCGGTACGGATGACCCTGAGGCTGCTGGGCCTCATGGCCTCCTGCATCCTGCTGGTCACTCATGCCAGATGGCATATGCGGGCTCTGCAGTGGGACCTGAAGTTCCAGTGGGCGCAGCACCAGGGCGACCTGTCCGATCACGTCCAGATCTCGGAGGGGACTGCAAAACAGTTGCAGTGGTGGCTCTCGAACCGGCAATGGGTCATGGGCAGATCCCTCTCCCTTCCCCAGCCAGAGCACACAGTTGTGACGGACGCGTCCCTTCTGGGATGGGGCGGTCACATGGGAGAGGCGGAGATCAGAGGCCTCTGGTCTCCGGCGGAGTCCCGGCTCCATATCAACCTTCTGGAGCTCCGGGCGATCCGACTTGCACTCAAGGCATTCCTTCCCTCTGTCAAAGGGAAGGTAGTGCAGGTGTTCACAGACAACACCACTGCCATGTGGTACTGCAACAAACAAGGCGGGGTGGGGTCGTGGACCCTTTGTCAGGAGGCTCTGCGCCTCTGGACATGGCTGGAACACCAGGGCATGTTCCTGGTGGTTCAACACCTGGCAGGTTCCCTGAACGCCAGGGCGGACGAACTCAGCCGCAGGTGCATGATGGATCACGAATGGCGTCTTCACTCGGAAGTGGCGCAAGGACTCTTTCTACAGTGGGGAGAGCCTTGGTTAGATCTATTCGCCACCGAAGAGAACGCGCAATGTCATCAGTTCTGCGCGTTGGAATTTCCAAGGCGGCACTCGCTCGGCGACGCTTTTCGTCACGAGTGGAGTTGCGGTCTTTTGTACGCCTTTCCGCCTATACCACTTCTACCCAGAGTGTTGAAGAAGTTTCGGCACGACCGGGCCCAAGTCATTCTTGTGGCTCCGGACTGGGCTCGAAGAGTTTGGTATCCCGAGCTACTCAATATGAGCGTAGATCCCCCGATCCGTCTGCCTCTTCGGGAGGATCTTCTGTCGCAGCAGCAGGGGACGGTCCTCCACCCGAACCTGTCCAGTCTACACCTGCTTGCGTGGAGATTGAGCGGCGGCAGTTGATTCCTTTCGACTTGCCTCCCGAAGTTTGTGATGTGATTCTGGCAGCCAGGCGTCCCTCCACTAAGGTGGTATACGCCTGCAGGTGGAACAAATTTGTGGCATGGTGCACAGCAAAGGCTGTGAATCCCCTTTCTGCCCCTCTTTCTGAGGTCCTTCTGTTCCTTCTCTCTCTGGCCCAACAGGGTTCTGCCCTGGGTACCATCAAGGGTTATCTTTGTGCTATCTCGGCCTTCCTCAGGCTCCCTGATCAGCCCTCCCTTTTCAAGTCCCCTGTTGTTAACAGGTTCTTAAAAGGCATTACTCACCTCTTCCCTCCTGTTCCGTTTGTGATGCCTCAGTGGGACTTAAACTTGGTTCTTACCTTTTTAATGTGCGCTCCCTTTGAGCTCTCTACATAACTGTCCTCTTCGTCTTCTGACTCTGAAGACAGCCTTTCTGGTGGCCATCACCTCCGCTCGGCGGGTGAGTGAGCTCCAGGCTCTATCTTGCAAACCTCCCTTTCTGTCTGTTCATCCAGACAAGGTTGTTCTTCGGACGCGTCCGTCCTTCTTGCCAAAGGTGGTTACTGCTTTCCACATTGGGCAGACCATCACTTTGCCCACCTTCTTTCCGCCTCCGCATCCTTCCAGAGAGGAAGAGAGGCTCCACCGTCTGGACCCAAAACGTGCGCTCTCCTTCTATATTGACCGCACAAAACACTTCCGGGTGGATGACCAGCTCTTTATTGGCTACGTGGGCGCCAAAAAAGGTCGGGCGGTGCACAAGAGGACCATCTCCCGCTGGGTTACCTTGTGCATCAAGACCTGCTATTCTTTGGCTAAAAGGAGCCTCCTGTTGGGCTGCGTGCCCATTCCACCAGGGCAACGGCTGCTACCACGGCCTTGGGCCGCGGTGTTCCGCTGCCGGTTATCTGTCAGGCAGCTACGTGGGCCTCGCTGCACACGTTTACAAAGCATTACTGCCTTGACAGTCAGGTCCGGAGGGACGGCTTCTTTGGCCGTTCTGTCCTCCAGGACTTCCTTGTCTGATCTTTGTTCGCAGACCCACCACCGGGGTTGGTATTGCTGGGGTATCTATTCTAAGGTAAGGAATCTGTCACTAACGTGTCTCTTTCAGATGCACAAGTTACTAACTTGTGTAACGATATATCTGTAAGAGACAGTAGTTAGTGACAGATTCCTTACCGCCCACCCATCCTCCCCGTTCTGCGAACTGATTTCTAGGGTTAAGGACATCCCTTTCAGGGCCCTAGTATTTTTCAGACACCTATGTCAGCTTCTTGCATGGCTCTGCGTTCCTGGCGCGGAAAGTCGTGTACAGAACTGACGTCAGCGCGCAGGGGCGGCGCCTAAGTACTGCCCGCGACGTCATCCCGGCGATCACGACGCCGACGACGGACGCGGAGCCGCACGACGCCGCCTACCGACGCGCAAGGGTACTGCTACGCAAAAACTTTCCGGATCCAGCCTGACGCCTGGGGATATTCTAAGGTAAGGAATCTGTCACTAACTACTGTCTCTTACAGATATATCGTTACATCAAGTTAGTAACTTGTGCTTCACAAGTTAAATCATGAAAAAGATGTTTTTTATATTTGTAAAAAGATTTGCCTGCACATATTTTCGTGTGTATCATTTAGCTGACCTATAAGCACCTCTAGCTTTCTTAAAAAAAAGTTCTCCAGCCTTCGTATGAAACGCTACAGCAGTGGCCCCCCAAAGTGCGTACGTGAAGTGTGGCGCCCTTGGCTAGCCCTGGTGGCGCACCGGGGTGCCGCGGCGCACAGATTGGGAACCACTGCGCTATAGGGTTTGCACAGGTTATAAACAGAGCAGCACAATTCCATGGAGTCAAATTACACTCAGACCCCCCTGGAGGAGGACTTTTTATTAGAGACTTTTGCTCAGCCTCATAAAACTACACACACTCTCCCTATGCTTAAAGGGATTATTAAACATGCCCCTGAGGTCTTCAAAGACCCAGTTAGAGCTAGGGTTATTAATCCAAGAATTGAAAAGAAATATAAGCCTGCCCCTTCTGACCCAACTTATATTAAAGGTCAGCTCCCTCTTGATTCATTAGTAGTAGCTAATGCACGTAAACTCACAAACTCACAAACTACTGGTGAGGCACCACCACCAGACAAGGAGTCTAAATTGCTCGACGCATCAGGCAAAAGGGTTGCGTCTCAAGCAGCAAACATGTGGCGCATCGCCAATTCACAAGCCTTACTAGCAAGGTATGACCAGGCTCATTACGATGAGCTAGAAAAGCTCATTCAGTACCTTCCAGATCAGCATAAGACCAAAGCAAATGATCTAATACAAGAGGGCAAGTTAATTACAAACACCTCAATAAAATGCGCCCTTGATGCAGCAGATACAGCATCACGCACAATAAATTCAAGCGTTTTGCTACGCAGACACGCGTGGTTACGCATATCTGGTTTTAAGCAGGAGGTGCAATCTACCATCCTCAATCAACCCTTAGACCAGGAACACTTGTTTGGGCCCACTGTAGACACTTCTCTAGAGAAAATGAAAAAAGACACAGACACAGCCAAAGCTATGGGGGCTCTACAAGCAACAACTAGTAGAGGTTCCTTTCGTCGCTCCTCCTATAGAGGCGGCTCCAAAACCACTGCGACAGACACTACCTCTGCCACTTATAAAAATCCCACCCAAACCGCCTCTAATAGAGGTTACTCAAGAGGTAATTACAGAGGTAACAGGGGTAGAGGACGTGGGTTTAACACACGCAGCTCCCCTACCACAAAACAGTGACTTCCCTCCGTTTCCCCCCGATCATTCCACTCCAGTCGGGGTAAGACTATCACAGTTCCTACCTGCGTGGAATTCCATCACCACGGACAGGTGGGTAAGACAAATTATCCAGTATGGTTACTGCCGGGAACTCACTTATACTCCCCCCCCACCCAACATACCACCCAGACAGCGTCCCATGTCCACACAACATCTGACGCTCCTCAAACAAGAGGTTCTCTCCATGCTCCAAAAGCAAGCAATAGAACCAGTCCCTCTACAACATCAGGGCACAGGGTTTACTCACTGTATTTTCTAATCCCCAAAAAGGACGGTTCCCTCAGACCAATATTGGACCTCAGACCCCTCAACTATTACATTCACTCAGATCATTTTCACATGATCACTCTTCAGCAAATACTGCCACTCCTCCAACAAGGCGACTTCCTTGCCACATTAGATCTCAAGGACGCCTACTTCCATATTCCCATACACCCTGCGCACAGGAAATACCTAAGGTTCACAGTGGACGGACAACATTATCAGTTCAAAGTCCTGCCATTTGGAGTAGCAACAGCACCAAGGGTCTTCACAAAGTGCCTAGCAGTAGTAGCTGCACACTTAAGAAGGCAACACATTCATGTGTTTCCATATCTAGACTGGCTAATAAAAGCCAAGTCACACAAGCAGTGTGTACAGCACACCTTCCAAACAATTCAGCTACTACACAATTTGGGGTTCACAATAAACCACACCAAATCTCATCTCCATCCCTCCTACATACATCAGTATCTAGGGGCCACAATAGACACCTCCAGAGCCCTAGCATACCCCAATCCTTCCAGGATAACCAGTATGCAAGCCCTCATCAAAAATTCCTGCCTCAACACTCCCTTCCAGCTCGGGTGTTTATGCAGCTAGTAGGAATGATGGCCTCCTGCATCTTCATTGTCCCTCACGCACGACTTCAAATGCGTCCCTTGCAGGAATGCTTAGCACGTCAGTGGAACCAAGCTCAAGGCCAGCTTACAGATCTGGTGTTGGTGGACAGCCGCACACATCGCTCTCTGCAGTGGTGGAATACACAAAACCTTTCCAAGGGGCGGCCGTTCCTAGAGCCAATTCCACAGATAGTACTAACAGACTCATCTCTCACCGGGTGGGGAGCTCACCTCCTCTGCCATACAATGCAGGGCAAGTGGACCATTCCACAAAAACTGCTCCACATCAACCACCTAGAATTACTAGCAATATTTCTAGCGCTAAAGTCATTCCAACCGCATCTCATTCACAAGACTGTCCTAGTCCAAACAGACAACATGACAGCAATGTATTATATACAAAAACAGGGGGGGGGGGACACTCTCTGCAGCTATCTCAACTAGCGCAAGACATATGGAGATGGGCCATTCCTCAAAGCATATACCTCCTTGCAGAACACCTTCCAGGTGTTCACAATCAAATTGCGGATCTGTTGAGTCGACAAACACAACAGATTCACGAATGGGAACTGCATCCGCAAGTTCTTCGACCCTTTTTCCAAATGTGGGGTCATCCAGAGATAGACCTGTTCGCCACACAAGAAAACACAAAATGCCCAACCTTCGCCGCCAGGTTCCCACACCCGTCGTCCAAGGGTAATGCAATATGGATTCAATTGGTCAGGCAGATTTGCGTACGCTTTTCCGCCTCTCCCACTCATTCCCCTAGTAGTACGCAAACTCAGGCAGCAGTCTCTAACAATGATCCTAGTTGCTCCCACATGGGCAAGACAACCATGGTTCACAACACTTCTCGAACTCTCAGTGGTTCCCCACCACAAACTGTGCCTCTCTCCAACCCTCTTAACCCAGAACCATGGAGACATCAGACACCCCGATCCAGGTCAACTAAATCTGGCGATATGGCTCCTGAAGTCCTAGAGTTCGGTTACCTTAACCTTCCACCAGACTGTATGCATGTTATTAAAGAAGCCAGACGTCCTACTACCAGGGCTTGTTATGCAGCAAAATGGAAGAGGTTTGTTATTTACTGTAACCACAATATCAACCCACTAGATGCTTCAATACAAAACATCATCTGTTACTTGCTGCATTTACAAAAATGTAACTTAGCATACTCATCCATAAGATTACATCTTGCTGCTCTAGCCGCATACTTACAAAACAGACAACACTTGTCACTGTTTAGAGTACCTGCAATCAAAGCCTTTATGGAAGGCCTTAAAAGAATCATTCCCCTTAGATTGCCACCCTCTCCAGTATGGAATCTAAATATTGTCCTCACCAGGCTCATGGGTCCCCCATTTGAACCTCTACACAAATGTGAGTTACAATTTCTTACATGGAAAGTAGCCTTCCTAATTGCAATCACCTCTCTCAGGAGAGTCAGTGAGATTCAGGCTTTAACCATACAAGAACCATTTTTACAAATACATCGTAACAAGGTGGTTCTCAGACCAAACCCCAAATTCCTACCTAAAGTAGTCTCTGCTTTTCATCGCAACCAATCAATAGAGTTACCTGTCTTTTTCCAAGACCCAGACTCTGTAGCAGAGAGAGCTCTAGACACACTAGATGTCAGAAGAGCTCTACTTGATTACATTGACAGGACCAAACCTTTTAGAAAGACAAAACAATTGTTTGTAGCTTTCTCCCCACCACATAAAGGTAACCCCATCTCAAAAGCTGGGATTGCTAGATGGATAGTCAAATGCATTCAAATATGCTACCAAAAGGCTAAACGCACATTAATAATTCTCCCTAAAGCACATTCCACACGTAAGCTAGGGGCTTCTATGGCATTTTTAGGGAACATTCCCTTAAATGGCATATGTAAAGCAGCAACATGGTCTACACTACATACCTTTACCAAACACTATTGTGTTGATGTACAGGCAAAGCAACAAGCCGCTGTGGGCCAAGCTGTTCTTAAGACACTTTTTCAAACTACTGCAACCCATACAGGTGACCACCGCTAAGGGAGACACTGCTATACAGTCTATGCACAGTGTACAATCTGCAGCTCATATGCCTCGAACGGAAAATGCTACTTACCAGTATGCATCTGTTCTTGGCATGTAGAGCTGCAGAGTTGTACACGCCCACCCGCCTCCCCGGAACCTGTATCTGTTCCAGTATTATCTTAATTAGATACATTCACATGGACATCTTTCTTCTTACTGACTCCATCTTTTCCCATCATGGCGAAAAACAATCTGAGGATGGAGTCGATGCCCATGCGCACTATCGTTCAAAGGAGGAGTCACCTATCTCGTGACTACAAAAGACTCTTCCAAGACAACAACAAAGTGCAAGCATCCGAGCCCAACACCAGATGGCGATCTATGCACAGTGTACAACTCTGCAGCTCTACATGCCAAGAACAGATGCATACTGGTAAGTAGCATTTTCCTTCCCTGGCCTCAGACGCTGAAAGGGCCCTTTAGGTGGAGAAAGATGCACCTGGAAGCGGAAATGTCGGCACTCCTTTAACGAAAAAAGGAGTGAGTTGCTGAAGGAATTCCGAATTACTGAGAAACCTGCCACCGAAAATGCCTAAGAGGAGGAAGATATCCTCGCAGCTCCGGCAACCCCCGAACCTCAGAGGAGCTAGACGCTCCAAAAGAGGAGCAAGCCTTGGGGACTTTCGAGGAAGAATGGAACCACCTCGATACAAAGCCCAGAAGAAGTAGTCTGTAGCTATCCCTCGAAGGCTTCACCAC
This sequence comes from Calotriton arnoldi, assembly GCA_963921515.1. Lineage (NCBI taxonomy): Eukaryota > Metazoa > Chordata > Amphibia > Caudata > Salamandridae > Calotriton > Calotriton arnoldi. The sequence continues at coordinate 54,791 of CAWUFW010013812.1, read as the reverse complement.
CAGACGACATAGCCTTATACAACAGCCTCATGAAGAGAGTAGCTGATACCTCCGGGGTCCCCTTAGAGGAGGAGAAAGACTCTTGCTTCCTCCTAGAGACTGACACCATCCACCAAAGAGACGCAATACCTCCCAATGCTACCAAGCATCCTGGACCAGGAGGCTTTCAAGGAGCCTGCCTCAGCAAAAGGGGTAACCCCAAGGATGGAGAAAAAATATAAGCCTTCCACAAAGGACCCTAAATACACTCAGGGAAGCACAGTGCCAGACTCAATCATTGTTACCACGGGAATTAGCAATGCTCACTCCTCCACCGGCCCACCTCCAGAGAGAGAAAGCAAAAGAATGGACATGGTGGGGAAAAAGGAGGCAGCAATGCAATGGCGCATTGCAAACTCCAGTGCCCTCCTGAACATGTATGGGCACCAACAATGGGATGACAACGAAGAACTGATTAACAAGCTCCCAGAAGAGGATAAAAAGAGGATTAAATCCATCATACAGGAGGGAAAAAACATAGCAAGCACCTGACTGAAATCAGCCCTAGATGCAGCCAGTAGACAAATGTGCAGGCACAAGGAGTTAAGGAGGCACGCCTGGCTCAGAATATCAGGTTTCAAGCAAGAGGTCCAAACCTCAATTACAAAACCCTTCACAGGGCATTCTCTCTTTGGAAGGGAGGTAGATGCATCACTTCAACAAATAAAGGACAATGAGACGACCAGGGAGTCCTACAACAGAGGGGCACCTTCAAAAGAGGTTTTAACCTCAGAAAGCCCACAGGAAGGGGAGTCTTCTCAACAGGCCAACAGCAAACACAGGGCGGCGGACAGCAATCCAACCAGCAATCCGGATACCAAGCCTGGCAACAGCAACCAAGGCAACCCTTTTGGGGCAGAGGAAGAGCCAGGGGACAACCCTTGAGAGGGGGAGGAGCAAGCTTCAAGTGACTTGCCCACAACAAAAGACCCCCACACAACACCATTGGGAGACAGAATAGCGCACCATCTACTTCAATAGGAAGACATCACCACAGACAGTTGGATTTTAACTGTGGTACAGCACGGCTATTGTGTAGAGCTAACAAACCCCTCCCAAAAAAGAAGTTCCAAAGATCAGAACTCTTACAATTAAGACGGGAAATAAGGGAACTCCTACAAAAACAAGCAATAGACAGTACTAAAGAGGGAACACTACAAAGGAAACTATTCACCTTACTTCTTGGTACCAAAGCAAGATCTCATGCCAAGACCCATCATAGACCTCAGATTCTTAAACTTATTAATTTGCACACAGCATTTTAAAATGTCTACGGTACAGGAAGTAATCCCACAGCTACAAAAAGGGGATTTCATGGCAACAATAGATCTAAAAGACTCCTATCTGCACATCCCCCATGAACCAAGCTCAAAAGAAATACCTCCGGTTCTTCTACGAGAACACTCGCTACCAATTCAAGGTCCTGCCCTTCGGGATAAAATCGGCCCCAAGAGTCTTCACAAAGTGCCTAGCAGCTGTTACTGCGTCCCTAAGAAGAGGATTCCATATCTATCCCTACCTAGACGACTGACTGGTGAAGGCAAATTCAAAGCAAAGATGTTACACACACGTTCATCAGGTGAACACGACACTGCAAAAAATGGGTGTTCGAGGAATGTGAGCTTTAGATCACATGCTTTGCATACTCCTGTCATCTAGTGTTGGGTCCGGATGTTTGCAAGTTGTTTTTCTTCGAAGAAGTCTTTCCAGTCACGAGGTAGGTGACTCCTCCTTTCGGTGATATTGCGCATGGGCATTGACTCCATTGTTAGTTTTTTTTTTCTGCCATTGGGTTCGGACGTGTATTGCTGCACTCCACTTCGAAACAGTTTCTTCGGGTTCCCCTCGGTGCGCAATCCACTCTACCCGCGTCGGTATTGTTTCGATCACGTATCCCACTTCTCCGTGTATCGTATCCGTCGAGGAAAACTATTTCGATCGAAGATCTTGGAAAGGCCATCCGGTCTAAACCAGTTCAGTCGATGGAACGGACTCAATTTAAATTCTGCCCTTGATGTTGTGCCATGTATAGGCACACCAACTTGCACGAAGTGTGCAACTTGTGCTTGTCTCCGGAGCACAACGAAGAAGACTGCGACGCGTGCAAATCATTCCAATCGAAGAAAGCGCTCCGTGATGTTCGGGCTCGACGTCGCGAGATGCAGAGTCAAAACGTCGAATACACGCCGGACATCTTGGGTGAAGGATCTGAGCAAGAATTCGACGCACAAGGGGCCGAGGAAGAACAAGAGGAACTTGTCTCCATCCCGGAATCGGACTCCGAGTCAGAAGACTTGCCTCAAGGTCAACGTACCGTGAGTACCGAACGCCCCTTAACCCAAAATCCAACTCGGCCAACACAAAAGGCTTCGGTCCCACCCCCTCCTTTGGGCCACGGTCAGCACCGACAAGATGTTTCCGATGCCCCGCCCTCCGGCTCAGCATCCAAACACGTCTCTAAGCCTTCCGGCTCGGGATCGAGTCGGCCAAAGACTGGCACCGAGCCAAAACCTTCAAGCTCAAAGCCGAAAATGTCTTCAGAGCCGAAATCCTTAACGCTAAAGACAGTCTCCTTCGGCACCAAAACCTTCGGCACCCAAAAGTGATTCCACGCCGGCGCCGAAATCCTCGGCGCCAAAACCTAAAACTGTGCCTCTGAAGCGGCAGGATCCGATTTTCGACACGCCAACACCCAAATCGGACCCAAAACAGAAGGAACTCTACATAAATCCTGATACAGGACGTGTTCTTCCTACGTCACCTCAAACGCAAACCTGAGTCAGAAGAACCTTTCTTTATTCTTTTCAAGAGGAAGAATGTGGGTACTAACCCTCTCCCTCCTCCTCTTTTACCATGTTCTCCTACACCAACCTCTCCACCTTTGCGTCATTTACTAATTACACCAACTAATTCTCCAGCACCACCACCACCACATAATGATGATGCAGATGGGGGGGACAATATTGTACCGATAGATCCCTGGAAGGATTATCACATAGATTCACCTACAGATGACGACCCAGATCTTTACCCTGCAAAGCCTTCCCCTCCTGACGACAATGTAGGACATCTAGAATTACTTGCTAGAGCTGCAGAATATCCTGGGGTGCAGTTACACAAGGAATCTTTGGAGGAAGATTTCCTATTTGAAACTCTCAGTACCACACATAGGGCTAGTCACACTCTGCCTATGCTTAAAGGCATGATGAGACATGCTGATGACCTCTTCAAAGATCCAGTGCGGGCTCGCATTGTCAGACCCAGGATTGATAAAATAATATAAAGTTGTTCCCTCAGATCCAGTCTTTATTAAAGGTCAGCTACCCCTAGCTCTTTGGTAGTCTCTAATGCCTGTAAACGGGCCAATTCACAGACTACAAGTGATGGTCCCCCTCCAGACAAGGAGTCAAAACTATTAGACGCCTCTGGTAAACGAGTAGCAGCCCAAGCAGCAAATCATTGGTGCATTGCCAACACTCGGGCCCTGCTAGCCAGATATGATAGAGCACACTGGGACGAAAGAGAGCAGTTGCTACAACACCTACCAGATGAACACAAAGCAAAAGCCCAAGATTTAGTCCAGGAAGGGAAGCTCATATCTAATTCCTCAATAAGATGCGCTTTAGATGCTGCAGACAACGCAGCTAGAGAGATCAACACTAGTGTTATTAAGAAGACATGCATGGTTGAGGATTTCTGGTTTCAAACCAGAAGTACAACAGTATTTTAAATACTCCTTTTAACAAGGAACATCTCTTTGGGCCCAAAGTAGATAAATCATTAGAAAAAATGAAAAAAGACACGGAGGTAGCCAAGTCTATGGGAGCTCTGCAGTCTCCCTCTAATAGAGGCTCCTTTTGTCGCTCCTTCTACCGTTGGGGAGTGGGGAGGTCCAAGACCATGTCCTCGGACAATACTGTCACCTCTTACAAAGGCAACAATCAATCTTCCTCTACAAGGGGTTTCTTTAGAGGAGGATATACAGGTAACAACAACAAAGGTCGAGGCAAGGGTTCCGCACCTCGTAATTCCCCCTCCCTCAACAAGCAGTGACTTGCCTACACTTCCCACCTATCATCTAACACCTGTCGGGGGACGTCTTCTACAATTCCTCCCCATTTGGCAATCTATCACCACAGACAAATGGGTGTTAGGAATTATCCAACATGGTTATTGCCTGGAGCTTGCCAACAATCCTCCAAACAAACCACCACGTTCTCACAAAATGTCACCAGTACATTTACTTCTACTTCAGCAAGAATTACAGTCTCTCCTCTCCAAAGGAGCCATAGAACGTGTGCCGTTACATCATCAAGGAACTGGTGTGTACTCCCTGTACTTTCTCATCCCCAAAAAGGGCGGCTCCTTGAGACTTATTCTGGATCTCCGAGAACTAAACCTCTACATACTGTCAGAGCATTTCCACATGGTAACACTTCAACAAGTGCTCCCGCTTCTACAGCAGGGCGATTTTATGTCTACTCTAGACTTAAATGACGCATATTTCCATATTCCAATTCATCCCGCTCATCGCAAATACCTCAGATTCATCATACCAATTACCAATTCAAAGTGCTACCATTTGGAGTCACCACTGCTCCCAGGGTATTTACCAAATGCCTGGCAGTAGTCTCAGCACATCTGAGAAGACAAACACATCCATGTCTCCCATACCTGGACGACTGGCGCATCAAAGCCAGTACTTACGAAATGTGTCCAACACACTAAAACCACTATTCACTTACTTCACCAACTAGGGTTTTACAGTAAATGCGTTGAAGTCTCATCTACTGGCTTCCAACACGCAAAGTTGTCTAGGAGCCACAATAGACGCTCACAAAGCTCTAGCCTCTCCCAATACAGCCAGGATTCACAGTATTCAGTCCTTTCTCACTCCTTTTCAGCCCAACCAATCATTGCCAGCAAGAGTCTTCATGCAACTGCTAGGCATGATGGCGTCTTGCATTACAATTGTTCCCCACGCAAGACTTCACATGCGTTCCCTTCAAGAATGCTTAGCAAGTCAGTGGAACCATTCGCAGGGTCGATTAACCAATCTAGTGTTGGTAGACTGCCGCACCCATTGCTCTCTGCAGTGGTGGAACCCTCAAAATTTGTCCAAAGGACGGCCTTTTATCGACCCTGCTCCACAGACCGTGCTAACAGACGCATCGCTCACTGGTTGGGGTGCTCACCTACAAAGTCACTCAATCCAAGAATTATGGACTCTAAAGTACAGGAGCCTTCATATCAGTCACCTAGAGCTAGTAGCAGTGTTTCTAGCGCTCAAAGCCTTTCAAACTCACCTAATACGCAAAACTGTCCTAGTCCGAACAGACAACATGACAGCTATGTATTACATACAAAAACTGAGGGGGGGGGGGGGACACTCTCCCCAACTGTCACACCTAGCACAAGCCATTTGGAAATGGGCCATACATCACAAAATGTATCTCCTAGCAGAACACCTTCCAGGAGTAAACAATCAAATTGCAGACCTCAGCAGACAGAGGCAGCATATTCATGAGTGGGAACTTCATCCCCAAATCCTTCTTCCCTACTTTAAGTAATGAGGGCTTCCTCACATAGACCTGTTCGCCACAGATCAAAATGCCCAAGCTAAACCTCCAGGTTCCCACACCCGCTCTCCAAAGGCAATTCCCCATGGATGAACTGGTCAGGGATATTTGCCTACGCTTTTCCGCCTCTCCCACTCATTCCACTGGTAGTTCGGAAGCTCAGACAATCACCCCTCAAACTCAATCTCGTAGCTCCCACATGGGCAAGTCAACCTTGGTTCACCACCCTGTTAGAGCTCTCAGTAGTTCCACACCAAAAGCTGCATCTCAACTCCAGTCTCCTCACTCAGAGCCATGGAGAAATAAGGCATCCAAATCCCAAGGAACTCAACCTGGCGATTTGGCTCCTGAAGTCATAGTTTGGTAATTTACAATTACCACAAGACTGTATGAACATCCTAAAGGAGGCTAGGAGACCTATTACTAGGAAGTGTTATGCAGCACAGTGGAAACGTTTTGTTATATACTGTAACAATATCAATCCCCTTGATGCTTCAGTACAAAACATCATGTTATCTTTTATACTTGCAGCAATCTGGATTAGCTTATACATCCATTAGATTGCATTTAGCAGCAGTAGCTGCATACATGCAAAACAGACAACACTTATCTCTATTCAGAGTACCAGTGATTAAAGCCTTTATGGAAGGACTAAAGAGTAATACCACCAAGAGTTCCACCTGCACCAGTATGAACTGAACATCGCTCTTACAAGGCTAATGGGTCCACCTTTTAAACCAATGCACAGGTGTCAATTATAGTTCCTCTCATGGATGGTTGCTTTTCTGATTGCAATCACTTCCCTAAAGAGAGTTGGCGAACTCCTGGCACTAACTATCGAAGAACCTTTCTTTCAACTTCACAAAGACAAGGTGGTTCTTCGAACCAATCCCAAATTTCTACCTAAAGTGGTTTCTGCTTTTCACATCAATCTGTTGAGCTACCTGTGTTCTTTCCTCAACCTGATTCTGTAGCAGAACGAGCTCTACACACACTAGATGTTAGAAGAGCTCTAATATATTATGTAGAAAGAACAAAAGATTTTCGGGAAAAAACAGCTTTTTGTTGCTTTTTCGCCACCACAAGAAGGCAATCCCATCTCTAAATTAGGCATTGCAAGATGGATCGTGAAATGTATCCAAACATGTTATGTGAAAGCCAAAAGAACCTTGATAATACCCCCTAGAGCGAATTCCACACTCAAAATAGGGGCTACTATGGCCTTAGGGAATATTCCCTTAGCTGACATCTGCAGGGCAGTAACGTGGTCTACACCGCACACATTCACCAAACACTATTGTGTAGATGTGTTAGCGAGGCAACAAGCTAATGTAGGCCAGGCAGTACTTAAAACAATTTTTCAAACTGCAACAGCTACAGGTTAGCCACCGCTTTGGGAGAATACTGCTGTATAGTCTATGCAAAGCATGTGATCTACAGCTCACATGCCTCGAATGGAAAATGTTACTTACCCAGTAAGCATCTGTTCTTGGCATGTAGAGCTGTAGATTCACATGCGCCCACCCGGGTACCTATACCTGTTGCAGTTCTTTCTTATCATATATATATATATATATATATATATATATATATATATATATATATATATATACACACGCATGGACATCTCTATACTTCCTTTACTAACTCCATTCTCACCCTCTGTGGGAAAACAATCTAACAATGGAGTCGATGCCCATGCGCAATATCACCGAAAGGAGTCCTCCTCTACCTCGTGACTGGAAAGACTTCTTTGAAGAAAAACAACTTGCAAACATCCAGACCCAACACTAGATGGCAGGAGAATGCAAAGCATGTGAATCTACAGCTCTACATGCCAAGAACAGATGCTTACTGGATAAGTAACATTTTCCTTTTCAATCAACCACAAAGTCGTCGTCGAAGCCAGAACAAGAAAAGACCTTCCTAGGAGCAAAATTAAACTCCAAGGCTGCATGGGTATACCCGACCCAAAGGAGAATGCAAGCTATCAGATAAACTCGCCTCTACCCAAAGGGTCAGTCTCTGACAGTGTGGGCTGTCATTAAACTCATGGGCATGATTACATCATGCATTCCCCTCGTGCACGCCTCCACATGCGCCCTCTGCAGGAGTGGCTATGCAGCAGTTGGTCACAAACACAGGGAGTTGGGAGGATCTAGTGGTTGTAACGGAAAGGGTTCAGACTGAGATACAACACTAGGCAGACCTTTCAAAACACCAACTCCCTAAGTGACCATTTCAACAGCTGCGTCCCACAAGGGTTGGGGATCACATTCAGGAAACCTGAGGGTACGGGGTCAGTGGAACAATGCAGACTCTATAAAGCACATAAACTTCCTAGAGATGAAGAGTGTTCCTGGCACTGAAGGCATTCCAAGCCCACACAGGAGGAAAGACCGTATTAATCCAGACGGACAATACCACGACAATGTTTTACCTCGAACAAGGAGGAACGACATCATTCACCCTAAGCAAACTAGTTCAGGAAATATGGAACTGGGCAAATTCAAGGAACATCAGCCTACAGACAATTCACCTGCCAGGAAAGGACAACGCAGAAGCGGATCAACGCAGCAGACGGAACAGCAGCTCGCATGAATGGGAGATAAAACAAAGGAGCCTGCAACAGGTCTTCAACCTCGGGGGAATTCCAGAAATAGACCTACTCGCAACAGTGGAGAACAAAAAATGCCAATCCTTCGCCTCCAGGTTTCAACACCACCTATCAAAAGGGAATGCCCCATCACTAATCTGGTCAGGGACATTTGCATACGCTTTTCCTCCAATTCCTCTAATACAAAGGGTTCTGGGGAAAGCCAGACAACCAGGAACAAACCTAATACACTCAGCCCCTCAATGAGCAAGACAAAGCTCGTACTCAAGCCTACTCTGTCCAGAGGACAGATGATCCAGTTCAAGGCAGACAAGGACCTCCTCACAGTGCAATGGGGTCAAATCTTTCACCCAGAACCAGCGACGCTCCGCCTAGCAGCCTGGCGCCTGAATAGATAGTTTGGACATTTGAACTTACCGCAAGGAACAATAGAAATACTAAATGAGGCAAGAAAACAGACCACAAGACAATGCTGCGCAGCTAAATGGAAACAGTACACTATATGGTGTACAGAAAACAATACCCTAAATTTAATTTCCACTCAGGAAACAGAGCTCATATATCTTACACACTTGCTTGACAGTAACATCAACTACTCAAGCTTCAAGGTGCACCTGGCAGCAATTGTAGCCTACACCAGGGGAGATTTAAGTAAAAGTTTCTTCACAGCACCAGTCATCAAAAGATTCCTTGAAGGGTCCAAGAGGATTGTACCCCCAAGGAAGGTTCCAGCCCCAGTATGGAGCCTAAACACAGTCCTAACACAACTAATGACACGACCATTCGGGCCCATGAACAAAGCAGAACTCAAATACATCACCATAAAGACTCCCTTAATAGCTATAACATCCCTACGGAGAGTAAGTGAACTACAAGCATTAACGATTGAGAAACCATACATGCAAATCCACAAGGACTAAGTTATCCTAAGGACAAACCCTCAATTTCTACCCAAGGTAGTAAGCAAATTCCACATGAACCTAAGCATACAGCTAGCAGTCTTCTTCCAAAACCCTCAAACACGACTGCAAAGGAGCCTTCATACCCTGGTCGTAAGAAGGGCTTTACTATACTATCTACAAAAGACAAAACAATTCCGTAAAGGTAATCAATTGTTCGTCTCTCAAAGTCCAACAAGGGAGCACCCAGGACAAAGGGGACAATTGCACGTTTGATTGTAGAGGCAATTCAAGTATGCTATGCCTCAGCAGGAAAAACTCTAAACTCACGGCCAAAAGCCCACTCAACAGGGAAAAAAGGGGCAACCCTGGCCTTCATGGCCAATGTGCCGATAGACACCATATGTGCTGCGGCAACATGGGCACCCCACACACATTCACCAAACATTACTGCGTGGATAGACAGATGACTTAGGAAGCTCAAGTGGGACAAAACGTACAACACCTGTTTGCAAAGTCTTCCTCATCTTACCACAACTACCCCCAGGAGGGGGAAACTGCTACATAATCTAATGCACAGCATGTGAATCCAGAAAAGGATTCATGCTGCAAAACAAAATGGTTACTTACCAGTAGGAGTAGTTTTATGCAGCTTGAAGAGTTTGCTGGATTCACATGCGACCCACCCACCTCCCCTCAGAGGAGGAATGCTAACAGGTGGGGAAAAAGATCACTGAAACCACAGGATTTAAGAATACCCTAGAGAAAAAGGGGAAAAAAGAATTTGAAGATGGCTACCACACACAGGAACTTCCGGGGCGCTGTCTGACGTCACACAGGGGATGGACCTAGCACCAAATGGTGGTCGATGACTCCCCAAACAAACACGGACAATTCCGGACCCAGCCACTAGATGGCGAAATAATGCACAGCATGTGAATCCAGAAAGCTTCAAAACTACTCCTACTGGTAAGTAAGCATTTCGTTCCGCGACCGCTTACACGTCTGAGTCTCTCATACAGCCTGGAAGAGAGAGGAGTGTGAACACAGATGAGGAATGGCAGGAGACTAAAATAGCTTCCATAGTCTGCTTTTGCAGCTCAGTTTAGAATAATCCAGCTGCGGTTCCTCCAGTGGGTCTAAATTACTCACCTCAAGCTTTGACGTATCAGGAAGATTCAATCTCCTAGTTACCTGCAATGTGGGAATAGCCCTTGGATTTCCACATACTTCATGGTCTTGGCCGGCGATGCAGCACTTCTGGTGGGGTGTATTGACCACTCTAGGGGGATGGCTGGGCTTGACTTTGGATTCTGATCCCAATCTCACCACCCTCTTCTATACAACGTCTGCCATTGACACTAATGGATACAAGGCCACCTTCATGCACACAACTTTGTTGGTTGCCAAGTGCGAGATTGCTAGAGTGGAAAGCAATCTTCCTCCTACACTTGGCATCTGGGCTGGTTGGGTGGATAGCTGTATGGTGCTGAAACTGACATTCTGCGGCCTGCACAAACACACTAGAATCCTGGGGGATTGGGTGGAACGGGTTTAATTCTTAAACCAATGATAGTTTTTAGCAGCACTAAGGGCACATTGATTGCTTAAAGTATGTTCCGATTGGAGGCACTCCGTTTTCTTGCATATTCTGGGAGCTATACCATATTTGTCTTGTTTGCCGGTCACTTAGCTTTCTGTATTGGTTATTGTTGTGATGTGATTTAAGATTGTAAGAAAAATGCAATCTGCAGGTCTTGTGATGTTTAATGGCATTTATTGACTGGTTTAATATTAAAAAAGGAATTTTTAAGATGGTCAACAGCATTTTGAACAATACATTTAAAAAGAAAATGGTATTCGCTGGAGCACAATAAATTGAGTGGCCTGGTAGCAGCATGTATCTGCTGGTCCCTCAAATAAATAATGCAAATAAAATATCAATAAAAATATAAAGCAGGAAGGGGAAAGCAGGGGAGCAACGGACAAGTGGGTGGTAGACAAAGCGGAAACAGCTAACGCAGAGATATGAGTAGGAATGAACAGTCATGGAAGAGCAAGGAGCTACGTGCAGTCCTATGGAGTGGTTTAATACAAATTAAAAAGCATTTTTCAAATGGAAGATTTGAAATGAAATGCTGCATCCTATCAGATATGGTTAAGAATAAATAGTCGGGGTGAAGGGGGGGGGGCGAGGCGGAGGATAACCATTGAATAAAGAGTGGCAAGCAAACATATTAATGTACTGTAGACAGTAGGACTTTGACAACAGGCAGCTGAATATATCTTTAGGTGAGACTTTATTCCAAAGTGAAGCCAAATGTCGAATCTGTGCTGCAGTTACTTTAACAACTTGTTTCTCATGTAGTTCTGCTAAGTTTCTTCTTTTACCATTCGTTAGAAGGCTCCACCTGGAAGCTTTTTACGCCAGCAGTCTGCTGAGGAGAAGGATGAAAAGCTTCCAGTGAGGCAGAAATTCGTCCCCTCTGAGATTTCTGAGGCGGTGGAGAGAGCCCGTAGGAGGCGTGAAGAGGAGGAACGCAGAGCCAGGGAGGAGCGACTTGCTGCCTGTGCTGCCAAACTGAAGCAACTAGATCAGAAGAGCAAACTCGCCCAGAAGTCTGATGCCCCAAAGCAGGCAGACAACAAAGAAAACGAGGACCCCAGATCTCCTGTGTTTGAGCAGAGTAGCCCTCCCAGCAGTGACCATTCCCATGTTAAAGGTAAGGGAAGTGTGAGGTCATCCATGCTCTAGCATTTCTCTTGATGTGTGGGGCAGCTGGTGTCAGTAGCTGAGCAGTGCGAAGCCTTTCTTCCTTTACACTTCACCCTCATCTCTTCCTGTCCCATTCCCTCTACTTTTCTTTGTGTAAGAGCTGAGATTGGGAAACTTTGATCCTCACAACAGGGCCTGTTTTTCCATCTTATTTTTCAGGTGAGGTTGTAGTGCCCCAGGGTGGTAGAGAGGATGTGAGAAGAACTGCTGGTAAGTGGTTTCAGCTGGAATTCATCAATTTGACATTTGTGGATTATATTGAGCATATTTTCTTGCATCAAGTGAGCTTCAAGACTTTTGCTACTTGTGCTACAAGATGGTGTGCAATTTCCAGGGGCCCCAAAAGCTGGGCAAGTTGTATGTGGAGTAAATATTTCAGCCAAGGTTTTCCTTCCGACGAGAACTGTAGTAGTACTGGTTTATCACATCAATAAAAAAAAAGACAAATTACTGAGTAGCAGGGGAGATCCTTCCTTGCCAACATTTTTTTTATTGGCTAGAAAGTCAGTTGAATGTTACAGCCTCAGTTACCCAGGGGTATCATTACAACAGCAAACTGCAGCCACTTGATTTTTGTTTTTTCCTGGCCAGTCCCTCTAGTGCAACTACTGGAATGTTTTGTTTACATTTTAATACATTATTCAGATTTTTAACTGTGCAGCTCCGACTTTAATCTCCTGTTGTGTAGCTAGTTATGATGAGTATGTAGTATATATCTGTAGTGAGATCTTCACAAATGCCTGTGCTTGCCTTAAAATCCCTGGTAGTGGTGCCAAGTTAGTCACTTTGGAGGAAGCCAAAATTTCAACACTGCTTTTTCATTGCAAATAGAGGAACCCAATTCTCAGGAGATTTATTTATCTTTAAAGCACCTTAATCGCTAATATAGACTCACTTTAATATCTGGTACTGTGGGAGATTCATGACCTCTAGAATGACCTGCTAGGGAAGTCTGATTGTGTTTTAAGTTCAGAGTTTCGTGCATATTAATAATTTGACGTTTTGGAATGTTGATTTTTAAGTTGCTTCTCCACACATGGCTGGATACTGTGTAGCCTTTGCATAACATAGGATCTTAGAATTTCCTCTGGGAGTATTCCAAGATTGAGCCTGTAAGAAAATGCCTCTTTTTTAAGTCTTGCAGACCTAGCGCTGGAGCGCGCATGCGCTCCTCGCTCTGCGAGGCTTATTGTCATCGATACAGTTTCAGAAGGGGACTTGAAGCCACGCCCCTTCTTCCCATAGGCTTGAGTCATAGTTCAGGATAAACGCTGGCTTTCTATTGTAAAGGAGGCTTCTTAGTCCCTCCTTGTTACCGCCCTGTCCACTTTTGGCCCCGCCCACCCGGACTGGATCGTTTACTGGCAGAGTTACACGGTCTCCTTTGTAAGTCTGTTGGAACTCTTTTATTTTCATTTTCTGCGCGGTCCGCTCCTTCCCCTCCTCACCCACAGGTCTGACCTGTTGCACACAGAAGCATTGCCCCGATTACCCTGCCTGTTCTCTGCCTGTCAGCGCACACGCTGCTTCGCTGTCCCGCGCACACGCTGTTCCGCTGTCCCCCGCTCAGGTCAGCCTTTCACACGGAGAGGGCCTTGTCGCTCCTTCTCTCTCTCTCTCCTTCCTGGCTCTCACCGCAGCCCTCCGTGCCCACGCCTCATTGTTGCAGGCTGGCGCAGCTCGGCTGTCGTCTGCAGCCCCGCCCGACTCAACCCAGCTTCTAGTGGAGGCCCGGCCCTTAGGTGGATGGGGCGGCCTGCCACACTGCTTTCCAACTCCACTCGTTAAAGTGCCGGTGCTTCTGGCTTATAAGGCGACCCCTTCCTGCCAATTTGCGCAGCTTGAACATTGCTGGCTAAGATTATACGCGTTGGGAATGCCCGTCTCTCTACTTCTGAAGCAGGTTGTTTTTCCGTTCAGGATTGATGTGCTTGTTTTCCAACAGAGTGCACAACTGCTCTCTGGTTCGGTGTGGTGGTGCGCCGGCAGAGCTGTTTCTAGCTCAAAGAACGCAGCAAAGTGCTGCACGTAAGAACTGGATACGCGGGCAGAGTACGAGCACTGGAAGTTCAGGATAATGCTACGCGTTGGTTGAGCACCACTGGCAGACGAGTGTGCCTGTGATGTTTTATAAAGGGTGGACTGTTTCTACTCAATCAGCCATTCGTCACCTAGGTTATCAGACACAGTACATATGAATTTGGATTGTCGGTTCAAAAAATAACTTTCAGGGAAGGAAAAATACTGCCTTCTTTCCTAAGGTCCATTAGAAGTATTCTAGGGGTCTTGGACCTCGCAGAAGAGCCTCTTGCCTCGCCTGAGGTGGAGGTGAAACAGAGGCATTTTTAAGACCCAAGGGTTTGACGGTTAAGAGTTTATTCTGTCCAGTATCGTGGACGTATGCGCGCCGGGGCAAGCCAGGCGTTAAAGACTTTCATGCAATCAGGAGGATGATGTATTTTTTCCCAGACAGGTATTATATGAAACTTTCTTAAAGACCAGCATGAAGGCTGTTTCAGTTATTAAGGTGTGAATTGATCACGGCTTCCACCACTGGCTTTGTGTTTTGATCAGAAAGGTAGGGCAGGATTTTTTTGCAGGTCTGAGGTTCAAAGCAGCTGATACAATTGGGCATCTAGTTTTACATTTTTGTGTCACAGATATATTATGTTTTTCTTTTAAACTACTGCTCTGATGATTATTGCAATTTTTTAGTTGTGTAAATATCCAATGTCATTATTAGTCAAGGCAGTGCTATTCAGTGCATTTTAAAGACGTAGTGTGCTATGCTGGCATTAGCATCTGTTGATTTGTAGGTTACACAAACTTGTGAAAAAATGCTTATTTTTTGGAGGTCTCTTACTGCTGATGACGTACACTTTGAAACTGGACAGCAACCAGATCAGGTTCTGCTGCAGGGCAGTAGCGGGGGCAGGCAGTATGACGGCAACGGCGTGGGCAAAAAGTGCGACTGGGCAGGGGCAGGCTGTGCAGCTGGCCTGCGGCGGGTGCAGACTGTGTGGCTGGGCAGTGGCGGGGGCAAGGTCTCACCTGGGATTGGTAGGGGTACTAAGCGAGGGAAAACACAGTATTTGTATAAACATAGATAAAAGACATAGCCATTTACAACCCCATTTACAATGCCAATAGCTCTAACTTAAGCAAATGCGAGACCTATTGCATTTCCAATGCTTGTTTGTATTGTCACCCCCAAGTTTTTTGACTGCTGCTGGTTTTTCGACTTGGCTGTACCCAATTGGAAATGCCTAACTTACTTGTACGTCCTTAGTATTTGGTACCCAGGGCATGTAAATGAGATGGGTACACCAGTGCTTGCAGCCCTGGTTTTACCACTGTAGGAACCTGGCCCTTTATATGATATATCAAAATGAGATGTATCGTGTAGAGTCTAGGGGTTCCCTTATGATTGGACAGGGGGCTTCCTATGGCAATCCCAAGGTGATCGTCTAAGGGAAAGTGTTAAAGCACCCTTCGGCTTATCACAGAGAAGTTCAAGACATCTGAAAATACACACTCTGGCCAATAAATGAGACACGATTCAAGGAGATCCACACCAATTTATAAAAATAACAAGTATCTTTATATATGTGTAGGCATCAGAAGCAAATCATTCAGGTAAATACGTTTTTAAATAGGGATTCTTTTCAGCTCAAAATGTCGACACTCAGTGACATTTTTTAGAAGCTGCAATGGTATCCTATAGGAGAAAGTCAATGCGGTATTCAGGTACACTACAGCGACTTACGAGGCCAATCTTCAAGAATTAAGTTGAGTGGTGAGCAAGGTCCAAGGCCACACCACTAGATCACCAGTGGCACTAGGGTGGCTGGTTACAGAGGTGCAAAACCGTGTCATGCCCAATGTTAGTCTATGGGGATCAGTCTTGGCGTAAAGAGGCTGCAGGGTTTTACTGGGAGTACACTCGGACTGAACCAACGGGGGAGCTATAGGAAAGTGGGTGTTCGAGTCATGTGTGCTGTAGATGCACATGCTTTGCATACTCCTGCCATCTAGTGTTCGGTCTGGATGTTTGCAAGTTGTTTTTCTTTGAAGTCTTTTCCAGTCACGAGGTAAGGTGACTCCTCCTTTCGGTGATAATGCGCATGGGCATCAACTCCATTGTTAGATTGTTTTCTTTCCACCATCGGGTTCGGACGTGTTTTGCAGCGTTCTGGTTCAAAACTGCTCTTCGAGATCCCCTCGGTGCGCAACCCACTGTACCCTCATAGGTATTGTTACGTACGCGTTTCACCATTCTCTGTGTGTAGAAAAAATAGGAAAACTGTCTTCTATAGAGAAGACATCGTTGGTGGCCTTCGGGCCTTGCCGCTTTGGTCGACTTACACTCCTTTCTGTATTATCCTGTCTTCTGCCGATGGAATGGACTCAGTTTCAATTTTGTCCTCTGTGCCATTCCAAGTATCTGTGCACAAACCTTCATAAAGTCTGCAACTTGTGCCTCTCACCGGAGCACAAGGAAGGAGATTGCGATGCTTGTCGATCGTTCCGATCGGAAATGACTTTGCAGGACCGTCTGCCTCGACGAAGGGACATTCAGCGTTAGAACATTGAACACACCCCGGATATCTTTGGAGAGGATACCGAGCAGGAGGAAATGGAGAAGTCGGCAGCAGAAAAGGAGGAGGCCTCAAGAATCGGACTCTGAACTGAAGATTGAGTTGGAGTCCGAAGAAGTTCCAGCGGGACATAGTGCCATGATGTGAGAAGGTGCCCTCTTTCTTGCATGGTATGCCCCCACTTTTTGCTGAATTGCTGATGTTATTTGACGGAGTGTGCCCTGGGCTCCTGCTAATCAGGTGCCCAGGGCCTATGTTCCTTCCCTAAAACTGCATTGAAGCCTAAACCCAATTGGCATCTCTGGCCACATGTCAGCCCCTGGTAAATGGTACCACAGGTACCCAGGGCACTGCGACCAGAGAAGGCCTCTAAGGGCTGCAGCACTTATTGTGCCACCCTTAGAGGCCCTGTACTCCGACACTCACACACTGCCTTTGCAGGCTGCGTGTCTTGGTGCAGAACAAAGTGAAGAGTCGACATGGCACACATCCCTGTGTGCCATGCCCACAAACCACTGCCCTGGCATACATCAGTCACCCCTCTAGCTGGGTGCCATATGCCAGTGGTGAGGGTACAGGTGCATGAGCCCTGTACCCCTACAGTGCCCAAGTCCATTCCTGGGCACTGTAAGTGCAGTGCTGCCATTAAGAGTATATGGTGCTGGGAGTTTGTCATTACGAACTCCACAACACCATAATGGCTACACTGAAGACTGGGAAGTTTGGTATCAAACTTCTCAGCACATTAAACCCACAATGATGCCAGTGTGGGATTTAATGTAAAATGCACAACAGAGGGCATCTTAGAGATGCCCCCTAAAACTCAACCAACTTCTAGTGACCTGACTGAGTGGCTGCTTAGGCTGCCACCAACAGACATGTTTCTGGACCCCTGGGTCGAAAGCCTGCTGCTCTTGGGGGGCCTGAAACAATGCACATCCTGGGACTAGGTGCCAAGCCTCCTCCCCCAGGATGGGCAGGGTTCACGAAGGGGAAGCTTCAAAGGCATGCCGCCTTTGTGAGCCTCCCCAGACCATTTGCTGCTTTCAGCAACTGGTCCCCACTGGTTCTGCCCCGCCACTTTGGGCGGGAGAACCGGCGGGAAAAAAAAGTGAGGGAAAGCGGTGTGCCCACCTCTGCCAACTCCACCCCTTAGGTGTGGGAGGCGAGGTGAAGCACAACTCTGAGTCCCTGGCATCTTGAGGATGGGGGGACCTAGCCAACCAGGGACAGGCTCCTGCCCCCCCTCCCACTGGAGGGTGGCACGATAGGGGGTGTACCCACCCCAGGGAAGGGACCCATTGGTCCCTGCCCTTTACCTACCTGTAACGCCTCTAAATCTAGTATTTAGGGGGCACCCTGATTCTTGCTTCCTCAGATCCAGACAAGAAACAAGAAGAAAAGGACGAAGAGCCGTGCAGAGCTAACAAGAGGACGACGCCCACTGACTTGGCCCCAGCCCTACAGGCTTGTCTCCCCTCGAACCTGCTCCTGCGAAATCCCGGTCTGTCCTGCAGCCAGCAACCTCAAAAACCCCGGAGGACCTGCCTGCCTTCACTTCCAAGCCTGCTTCTCCTGTGAACACCAGATTTGTTCAAACTGCAATTTCTGGCTCCGGCTGGATACCGCGAATCCAGCCCACTCAGCACCTGCCGAACCCGGCCCGAGCTCGAGTGGAAAAAAACCACGAGGAGGTCACCCCGGCGATCCTGACCCGAGATCCGGCGACTCCTGACCTGCCTCCAGTCGACGCCTGCAGCCTCAATCCAGAGGATCCCCTCTACCGCGCCCAGAGCGGGTAAGACTTTCCGACGTCCCAAGGCACCCCTGCACCCGACGCCCCACGGCCTTGTGTGCCCAAACCAACGGTGCCTAACCAACCCAAGACATCCCAACTTACCCCTCAAAGTTGTGGTCGCACCCAGAAGATCCACGTCCCCGAGCCTGCAGTGCTTTTTTTAATTTTTTTTAATTTTTTTAATTTTTATTTTTTTATTCAAGTTTTTGTATTTTAATAAACGGCACAAATTAATATACCATATTCAGCGGTGAGGTTACAACCAAGCTTTTTTTGACAATCAAAGAAGAAAAAAAGACATTGTGCAAAATGCCGCCGCCAAACTGGTTTGTAACAAAGACAGACTCAGCTCATCGTCAGAGTGCCTGGAAGTACTTCATTGGCTGCCAATGCGCCAAAGAGCGAAATTCAAGCTGCTCAGCTACACACACAAGGCCCTGCACCAATGGGGGCCTTTTATCCTACAGAGGAAAGTTGAATTTTATGTACCCACTAGGTGCTTAAGGTCACGGTCCCTAGCTCTAGCCAGAATGAAACGCATTAAAAAATCAAGAACGGGGGGTCGTAGCTTCTCATACTTGGCAGCAAAACACTGGAATGACCTACCACAAGAACTCCGCCTCACAGAGGACTATCTAGTCTTCAGGAAAAAACTCAAGACTCACTTGTTTTCTGGAAAATAATACTGGCCAAACTCATGAACCACCCAGTCACACACCAGAAGCCTGAGCACAGCGCAGTGATATCCTCTGGATGAATGACGCGCTTTACAAATACAAATACATCCCACTCAAATATACCGTTAAAAAGGAAATAGACCATGACAAAACCGACTCCAAGATGTAGTTAAAGGAGATCTCAGCCTTATATCAATTCATGTTACAAACAACAAAATTTACAGCATTTACTAACAAGTATGACACAGATAAATTCACCTATACCTCTCAGCATGTAGGTCAGGGATAGTTAGCCTACTGTGACTCCTTCCATCTCATTAAAGGAGCCCAGATGCGTCGACCCAAGAGTTTCGCTTTTTTACCCTTTATCTCATATATAGCTCTTTCCAGAGTGAACATTGAGAGTAGCGACGACAGCCACTGCTGGAATGTTGGGGGCATCGGGTCGAGCCAAGCAGAGGCAATACTTATACGTACTACGGCCATAGCCAGAAAGAGGAATTGATAAGATGGATCTTGCACCTCATTATTGCTAACACCGAGAAGTATCAGAGCTAGGGTTAACGTAGCTTTCAGCCCTAATGTCAAATCAAAGAACTTCGTGATGGAGTCCAGCAGATTTTCAAGGCGTGGGCAGGATGCAAACATATGTACAAGATCAGCCTCAGGTGCATCGCACCGCGGACAGTTAATTCCTACCTGCCCGCCCCACTGTGCGATTCTTGCTGGGGTGTAGTAAAGTGCAAATATAGTCTTATAATGCCTTGCTTGAAGCCCTGCCGAGCACATAACCGTCTGACCCAGTTCTAAAGAGTCAAAGAACCTTTCTGGTTCGACCCCCGCCCGATCCATCCATTTACCCGCATGTTTAACCAAATCATCTTGTTTAAGCACGACTAATTCAGCATATATTAACCGAATGACGCACTTCCTGCTGTCTCTGATAATATCAATGACTTTAATTTTGCTGAACCCATTCAGCCCGCCCACCTTCTTGCTAAAAAAGCTTTGCAGCTGCAAGAATTTGAAATAATTACACCTCTCCAACCCATACTCCGTCTGAATATCACAAAACTGACGAAAGCCTTCCCTCTGTATTAGATCCCCAACCTTCCGAACCCTCGGCTCAGCCCACTCCGCCATAATCCCATCAGAAAATATTTCGGGAAACGTGGCGTTTTTGTAGAGCAGGGTATAATAGTTGATCCTCCCGAGACCGATCTTTTTTTTTAAGTGCCGCCCAGATTTTGAAGGCAACCAGTAATGTCTTGAATTTCGTCGTCTTATAATAGCTGGGCTCGCTAAATTTCATAAAACAATTCACAGCTTGATCCCCGAGCAATAACTTGTATACATCAGGGAGCCCTGCTTCTTCCGCAGATTCGCCAGAGGATGCTCCGAATAATATACTCGTATACTGGAGAGCCGCTGCCCAATAATAAGTTTAAAATTGGGAACAGCAAAGCCCCCTCTTTCTTGTGGGAGTGACATAAACCTGAGGGCCCTCCTCGTTTTCCCATGCGCCCATATGAAGCGGTTAACTATTTTCTCCAGTGTTGTTAACCAGTGTTTTTCAAATTCAATTGGTATTGCCCTAAATAGGTAAAGTATTTTTGGTAAGAACATCATCTTAACCACATTGCAGCGGCCCACTAATGACATGTAGATTGTTAAATCTATCAAAATCAAATCTCGCCTTCCTAATTACCGGCTCAATATTCCTTGTGACCAAACTCCCCAGCTCCGGCATGATAATAATACCTAGATACACTGCTGATTCAGTTACTCGCGGGTCAGCAATAGTAGCATGCCTGTTCCTAATAATCTGAGTTTTTGCTTTTAGTGCATAGCCTGAAAATCTACCAAAATCCTGTGCAACCGTCCCCACCACCGTGAGTGCAGTTAAAGGATTTGCCGTGACGATGGCAACGTCGTCCGCGTAAGCCAGTACTTTGGATTCCAGACCCTGACACACAATAGGCTCAATTCCGCTATTAGCCTCCAGCAATCTTATTAAGGGGTATATATATATATATATATCGAATAAAAGGGGTGAACATGGGCATCCCTGCCTTGTTCCATGTTCAATAAAAAAAGGTGCAGTATAGCTTCCATTCGATCTTAAACGAGCTGTAGGAGCTCTATACAGCACCTGAATGGCTTTAATAAATCCGTCTCCTAGACCAAACCACTTCAGAGTCTCCCACAAGAACTCCCAGGAGACCCTATCAAATGCCTTCTCGGCATCCAGAGCAGAGCGGCCATAGGGTCCCCCGAGATCTCTGTTGCATCAAAAAGTGTTATTACACGACGGACATGCTGCGTTGTTCCCCGACCGATTATAAACTCGTGTTGACAAGGATGGATTGTTTTCCTCATAATACCATTTAACCTTGTTGCCATAGCCTTAGAATTTTTTTTTACATCACTATTTAAAAGGGTGATTGGCCTATATGAGCCTGGCTCCCTCGGTGATTTGTCTTTTTTAAAAAAAAATTACAATATCCGCCCCTGCCCAAGACTCCGGGGCAGATCCACCCCTTTGAGCTTGCCTAATAACCTCAGTCAAATCAGGTCCTATTATATCTGCAAAAGTTTTATAAAACTCCAATGGAATCAGGTCTGGACCAGCAGCCTTGCTAGATGGTAACGTTTGCAAAGCAACCATTATCATCTCTTGTGTCAAGGTGGCCTCGAGTGCCTCCTTATCTATTACATCAATCTGCTGCAGGGGTATCTTATCTAGATACTCTTGAATTGTATTTGGCGCCTCCGGGGATTCATTAGTATAAAGCCGTTGATAAAATTGCCGAAAAACCTCCCGAATTCCTGAGGCATCAGCTACTACACTCCCATTGACATCCAAAATTTCTAATATCTCGCCTGCAGTGATCTTTTCTTAGTCTGACCGCCAGTGTATGCCCCACCCGCTCGCTAAACTCGAGAGTGCTCTCTTTTTGCCAAAAAAGTTTCTGCAGCTTTAACCGCAATCCGCTCTCCAACATCAGCCTTACTTGCGGCCAGTTGTAGCAATATATCCTTAGTTGGTCTACCCATATTGCTAGCAATAGCCAGATCCTCTTCCATCTTAATCAAGTCTTTTCTAATTTCTTCCTCTTGCTGTGCCCCTTTTTTTTGCCGATACATGCTATAGCTCATTGTTTCCCCTCTGACCCCGCTTTAAAAGCATCCCAGACTATCCCTGTGCTCTCCCTGTTAAAATCCCAAAATTCCTTAATCCACCCCTTCATATGGGAAACATATTCTGGATCGTGTAAGAGCCCCCGTTCAAAAGTCCAACCCCGTTCTTGTCTTACACCCCCAATAGAGGAGGCTGTTAAAACTAGTGGGTTATGGTCCGAGAGTATCCGAGGGTATTTCTCTATCCTAAGTTTTGAGATAAGATGGTGTGACACAAAAAAATAATCAAGTCGTGAGAACCTTATGTGGTGCTGAGAAGAAGGTACTGCTGGGGTCTTCAGGTTTCAGGTGAGCCCATGCGTCGGTAAGACCATTATTCCTGATTAGATTCGTAAGAGCTGCAGAGACCCTTCTTTTCCTACCGTGATATCCATCTCCCGAAGTGCCCCAACGCACCCCCAACCCATTAATGTTAAAATCCCCGCAGACTATCACCGGCGTTGGCCATATTGCAAGTTCAGCATCCAAATATTCAAGAACCTCGGGGTCATCCCCTGTCGACCCGTAAACCGAGCAGATTGTAAATATTTCGCCACCCACCAAACATTCGGCTATTGCCCAACGACCCCATTGATCCGCTAGTTTGTTTTGACCATTACATCATTCCTACGGGTAAGAATTGCTACCCCTCTTGTGCGGGTACCGTGTTTAGTATTCACCATTAGCTTATATCCTAGCTGTTCCAGGATGCCAAATCTGATAATCAATAACAGCATATTGGACCCAAAGCAAATATAAACTTCAAATCTTCGAGTCCAGAGAGCCTACATCAACATCACCATCAATAATTAATCAGCAGTTGCGCCCCCCTGCGTGATACAGCCCGTTCCACTCCTCCCCCTTGCTTCCTTAAGCTCAGTGAGATATTCTTGTGCCTTAATTTCAGAGAAAAGCTTTCTCACCCTCCCATTCGAGAACACCTTAAGCCGGGCGGGAAATAGCAAAAAAGCCTCACAACCCAGCCCCTGAAAGGGAGTTATCAACTGCTGGAGTCTCCACCTCCGCTCGACCGTAGTATGACAAAAGTCATGCCGAGCGAAGAAAGAAATGCCCTCATGAGACCGTTTTGAGTCTGGTCTGGCCCGATCTATTATGGCCTGCCTTAAGAGAAAATTCCCAACATAGATCAAAATTGCTCTGGGTCTCTCCCCCTGGCTATTGACATTAGTCCTCCTAAACCGTGGGAAGCGGTGAGCCCGCTGAACCTCCATCTCCCAGTTCCAGTGAGCAAGGTCAGGAAAAGCACCATTCAGCAAAGAGACAAAGGCCATAATGTTCTCCCCCTCCACATTTTCTGCAAGACCAAGTAGCCGTACATTATTTCGGCGTTGCCTGTTTTCGAAGTCCTCAAGCTTCCAGCACATATCCATAGACTGTTTTTCCTGTGATTCCTTAAATGTCTGAAGTTTGTCCACTTCTACCTCCAACGCAGCAGTTCTTTCTTCCACCTGAGTTACCCGTTCAGTCATATCGGTGCACAGCTGATTAACTTTGCGAGTAGCACCTTGCAGTTTTTTTGTGGCCTGGAGTGATCTTCGGCTCTCTTGCCTAGCCTCCCCCTGCATCTGCTTAAGAGTAGCTTACAATAGTTCTAATGTTGGTGTGATAGCTGGAGATTCAAAGTTATTAGGGCCAATAGGACCGCCTTGCGCACTGTTCGCTGGATTGGATCCGTAAGCCATACTAGTAGTCGTTGTTGCAGAGTAATCCCATTCAAGTTTGCAAGCTGCAGCAGAACATGACTTCGAGTTTCTAGCTTTAGCCCTTTCCTGTCGCTTTGCATTAGAGGATCTGCTACGATGAGTTTTTTGAGTGGCGGACGACTCCCCCGAGACAGTCTTGTCAGATGTATCAAACTGGCTAAGCCCAGATGATTCAGAATCATCATTTAGAGAATAAAACTTATCTCCTTCTGGGGATAATAAGGGTGCGCTAGACCATGACGGCGTCTCGATCTGACCAGTGAAACCAGTGAGTCCGATTTGGCCACAAGTGACATTATCACCAGCATTATCCACCGTTACAGGCTGTGTGCCCGATGAAACACCTGATAAAGTATCCGGATATGCCAGAGTGCCGTTGCTTTTCTGAGCTCCATCCTTGATGTATGTAGGCTCACTGTCCGCTGTCCCACCGTCCAATGTACCAATATTAAACTGAGGGGAGCACCCCCCGGCTTCCAGATGATTTTCCTCACTGCTCAGTCGCAATCAACTCCCCAGTAAGTCGCTGTAGTTGTGGACCCACCGCAGAACCCCCAACACTCTCAGCATTCTCAGCTGCACTCTCCTCGATCTCCTGACTCCCAGCACCGCGTCGCTCCAATCCAGATTTTGCAGCCAGCCCAGCAGCAGACCGGGGTGAGGGAGTACACAGACCCAAGCTTGCATCTCCGGGTGCTGCATCGGCAACCGCAACCACATCAACTACCAGATTGGCAGCCAAATCACCGCCGACGCCCCCCGTGGTGCCTTCCGTGATACTGGGGATTTTCGGAGCCCCTGAAGTGTCGGAGGCAATTACCGATTTAAATGCCTCAGCTACCGTCGGCTGCCACAGGGAGCCCTCTACGGCAGCCGCGGCAGCCCGGAGGCGAGGGCCTCCCGCCACACCAGCTTCTTTCTGCTTCATGACACTGTCATCGCCCTTCTTTGTTTGGAGCCCTCGCCGCCCCTGGCTTGTACCTCGTCCCGCATCTGGTAAAGAATCGTTTGTGGCGTCCTTGACCTCCTTGGCTGTTCTGTTTCACTTGGGAGCCATAGTTTGCTGACAGTGCCTGAACAGCCTCTGATGCAGTTGAGTGAGCAGTCGGAGGGTCAGAGCAAGCCTCTTTGACCGCAACAGCAGATATCCTCGGGGGAGAACTCATATGCCCAAACCAGGCGGGTGAGTCAAAACCATATTATACCATCAGACTGTGCATCTTTAGATGTGCCTCAGGAGGAGTGAGAGCTGACACAGCTCTCGCCGAGATCAGTCGGCGGCCATCTTGCCCTCGAGCCTGCAGTGTTTCTTCTAACCAGAGGCGCTCCATTGAAAACAGGGCACCCGACCTCAAAACAGCACCCTGCACCCGGCCGCCCTAGTGCCGCTGAGGGTGCACCTTTGGTGCTAATTTGGTTCCCCATTTGCCCTGAACTAAACCCTAGGAGCTTTGCTCCCACAACCCAGCAGCCACCAACCGGAGACCCCCTATCCTCCATAGGATAACATTGGGCCTCAACACTCTGCAACCGGCCGACCTAGTGCCGCTGAGGGTGCAACAGTGCATCACTGACCCTGGGGGACCCCCGAGTCTAACCCCAGAACCTCAACTCCCACAGTCGATTACTTACCTACAAACCAATAACCTGTTTTTCCTCCATAGGATAACATAGAAACTTTTTGGAGAAAAAGTGTGGAGTCTTGAAATCTAAAAATATTCTTTAAAAATCGCACAAATAACCAAAACGTATTTACTTACCTGCTTGCAGGAAATGTCCCAGTGCTGAATCTAGGTATCCAGCACTGAGTTAGAAAAGTAACGTGAAAAGTAACTTACCTGCAATTTACTGGAAAAGCCTATTTCTTTCAATGTACTGTATTTGCTAAGTGTTGCAACCTATTGCATCCCCTGTAAATCAAACAAAGTACAATTTCTATTGCATTTTCAAACTGTTCTATATTCAGCAACTTATTACTGCAAAGTATTTTACGCTTACCTGTGCCAGGCTTGCTTGGTTCTAAAATAAAACAGTATATTTTTAAACAACAACAATTGGCCTAGAGTTCAGTTCTTGAGTGTGTGAATTCATTTGCTGACTGAGCGTGTACATCAAATGCTTAACACTGTCCTCTGATACTGCCTTACTGCTCAACCACTTTACCACAAATAGAGAGTAAGGTTCCATCTAACTTTAACCTCTGCCGACCTCTGGGGTCACTTGGACTCTATACACACTATACCTCATTTTGGTGTAGTATATATAGAGCCAGTTTCTTACATTGGTGGCAGCGGTGAGATACACAACTTGCATTCGTTGGACTACTTGGTTACCACCTGATCACACGACAGAACTCTTAAATTGCCTTTAGAATTCTGATTTTTTCAAATTGGCATTTTTACCAAACTACAAAGTCTTGTTAGGGCCTTGCTTATTAAGTCCTTTTAGAATTTTAGAAAATAAAGTCACTGTAGTCAAGGGTAGAGGGGTTAGAGCTTTTTTTTGTTGGAATGTCTCAAAAACAGAACCCAGCTATTAGTGAAGATAATGACATGCAGGACATGGTTGAGGAGCTTGACCTCACCCATTACCTTCACTTGTCTTTCAAGGAAGTAAGGTCCTTATGCAAGCTTAAAAATATACCAATGGGCCCTCACCCAACCAAACAAAAGCTCCAGGAGCTGTTGGCTGAGTATTCAAAGGCCCACCCCTCTGAAAATGGTGATGACCAGTCAGAGGGAGAAGGAGGTCCGGAGGATGGAGAAAGGTGCCCACCTCCACCACTTCCTAGGGAAGAAAGGGTCCCTGTACCCTTACTTCCAAGAGTTAACCTCTGGGGACCTAGAGGCCACACAGGTGGCTCCGGCTCTGGTGAGGACATTGAGGACAGCCTCAATGAGGAGGACAGCCTTTTAGCAAGGCTGGCCAAAAGACTGGATCTGGAGTCCAGACTCCTGGCTCTAGAGAAAGAAAGGAGATGGGTTTAGCACCCATCAATGGTGGCAGCAATCTTACTAAGGATAAAGAGCAATCTTATGATCCTAAAATCCCCAAAGGGATTGTCCCTAAACTGGTGGAGGGTGATGACATCACTAAATGGTTCACAGCCTTTGAGAGGGCTTGTGACATGAGAAAGGTGAAGAAACCTCTCCGGGGGGGCACTCCTGTGGGAACTGTTCTCTGGTAACTGCAGAGACAGACTCCTGACCCTTTCTGGGCCAGATGCTGGGTCTTATGACCTCATGAAGAGAACTCTGATTGAAGGATTTGGACTCACCACTGAGGAGTACAGAATTAGATTCAGGGGGGCTCACAAAAAACAAAACCAGTCCTGGATTGATTTTGTAGACTACTCAGTAAAGACACTGGATGGTTGGTTAACTGGACACAATGTGCATGAATTTACTGGAATTTACAACTTGCTTATGAAGGAACATATTTTAAGTAATTGCACGAATGAAGTTACATCAGCATTTGGTAGACCTAGGTCTAATTTCTCCCCAAGAATTGGGAAAGAAGGCAGACCACTGGGTCCAGACTAGAGTGACTAAGACAACCACTGGGGGTGACCAAAAGAAAGGGGTTACAAAACCTCCCCAAGGGAAAGGTGGTGAGAATCCCCAAGATAAAAAGTCTGAGTCTTCTAAAGGGCCCCAAAAACCTGCACAGGGGGGTGGGGTCCCAAAACACTCCCTATACTCCACAGCCCTATAGGGGGAAGAACTTTGATCCTGCAAAGGCCTGGTGTAACAACTGTAAGAAGTTGGGACACATAACTGGAGAAGAGGCTTGCCCTAGCAAGAAGGCCCCATGTCCTACAGCTACTCCTGGTGTAGCCAGTCTCCAGATGGGATCAAAAGTGTGCCCAGAGCAAATCAGGTTGCACACTGAAGCAGTTATAGTTTCAGAGGGGGAAGTTGAGTTTGCCACTGTAGATGTGTGGCCACCCAACTTAAAGAAATACTTACAATACACTGGGATTAATGGAACTAGGATAGAGGCTGAGGGATACAGGTGCCAGTGTCACTATGGTGAGAGAGAGACACTGGTTTCCCCTGAGCAATACTTGATTGGGCGTACTTACCCAGTCACCAATGCGGAGTGTAACCACTAACCATGCAATGGCTATGGTGACATTAGACTGGGGGGAGGGGGGTGGGGTTATTGGCCTGAAACAGGTAGTGGTCTCTCCAAAGCTACCAGCTGCATGTCTGCATGGCAATGACCTGGAAACCTCAGTCTGGGCTGAGGTTGAACTAAAAACCCATGCAGCACTGCTGGATATCCCTGAATTGGTGTGTGTAAAAACAAGAGCAAAAGGCAGGGTGAAAAAGTGTTGGAGCCTGAAAGTATGGCCCAACCTACCAAGAGAAAAGGCAAGAGGTCTGGGGAACCAGCTTCTGTTCAGCAAAAGGATCAGGACCCCTCTCCTCAGGGGGAGGACTTGGACACCCCAGAGGGAACTGAGCCTATGGAGCTTGACCCTTACCAGGTTGAACTCTTGGGCCCAGGGGGACCCTCTAGGGAAGAGCTGTGCCAGGGGCAGCAAGACTGTGCAACTCTTGAAAGCCTGAGGCAGCAAGCTGTTTCAGAAGCAAAGGGAGATGTCAGTGGTACCCACAGAGTTTATTGGGAAGAGGGATTACTGTACACTGAGGCAAGAGACCCCAATCCTGGAGCCACCAGGAGAGTGGTAGTGCCACAGAGGTACATGGGGTTCCTCCTAACTTTAGCTCATGACATCCCCCTAGCTGGACATCTGGGCCAAACCAAGACTTGGGAAAGGCTAGTTAGCCACTTTTACTGTCCCCAGATGCACTGAAAGGTGAAGGAGTTTGTCAGCTCCTGTGTTACCTGTCAAGCCAGTGGCAAGACAGGTGGCCACCCAAAGGCCCCCCTGATACCACTGCCTGTGGTGGGGGTTCCCTTTGAAAGGGTAGGTGTGGACATAGTGGGTCCACTTGAACCTCCCACAGCCTCAGGGAACAAATTCATACTAGTGGTAGTGGATCATGCCACTAGGTATCCTGAAGCAATCCCACTTAGGACTACTACAGCTCCTGCAGTAGCCAAGGCCCTCATTGGTGTCTTCACCAGGGTAGGGTTTCCTAAGGAGGTGGTATCAGACAGAGGTTCTAACTTTGTCTGCTTACCTGAAACACAGGTGGAAAGAGTGTGGAGTGCAGTAAAAGTTTACTACACCCTATCACCCACAAACCAATGGCCTTGTTGAGAGATTTAACAAGACATTGAAAGGCATGATTATGGGGCTCCCTGAGAAACTCAAAAGGAGATGGGATGTCCTCTTACCATGTCTGCTTTTCGCTTACAGAGAAGTGCCACAGAAGGGAGTAGGTTTTTCCCCCTTTGAACTTCTGTTTGGCCATCTGTAAGAAAGTGGCTCTGTATATACTGCACCAAAGTAAGGTTCAGTGTGCAGAGTCCACAGTTCCCAAAGGTTTGGCAGAGGCTAAAGTTAGATATAACCTTACTCTCTAAAGTGGTAGCTTGGTCGAGCAGTAAGGCAGTATCAGAGGACAGTGTAAAGCATTTGTTGTACACACCCAGTCAGCAAATGAAGCCACACACTCAAGAACTGAACTCTAGGCCAATGGTTTGTATATAAAAATATATGCTTGTTTTATTTTAGAACCAACAATAGGTATCAAAATATACTTTCTCAGAATGAGATGCTTTAGGTAAATACTTTCAATAGGCAATAGACTTTTGAATGCAATAGTTACATTTGTTGCATTAGGCAACACAATTTCAAACACAATATAACCTTGAGCTCAATGGGAATTTCTAGTTAAATGCAATAGATTACTTTTTGGATTACTTTTCTTACCACAAAACTGGATCCTAGATTCAGTCCTGGGACATATCCTGTAAACAGTTGAGTAAAAACGTTTTGGTTACAGTTGTGATTTTTAAGGAATATTATTGTATTTTAAAAGTTGACAAACTTTTTCACATAGAATCACCAATGTTATCCTATGGGAGCAAATTCACTTAGCAGGTAAGTAGTGTTATCTTTACTTTTTCTTACTCAGTGTTGGATCCTGGATCCAGCACTGGTGCATCTCCTGTAAACAATTGAAAGAATGCGTCTGTCACACAGGCGATTTTTAGCAAAAATTTGTAAGTTTCAAAAATTGACACTTAGAAACTTTTTCAGCAAAAACCAGGCAATGTTATCCTATGGAAGGAAATTCATGTTACCGGTAAGTACAGTTACAATTACTTTTCAGGGTCAGTGCTGGGCACCAAGATCCAGCACTGGGATCTCTCCTGCTAGCAGGTGAGTATTTTCGTTTTCATGACTCTGCTGATTTTAGATGAATATTTTAAAGTTTCAAAACTCCACACTTAGAAGAATTTCCAAGTGAAAACAGTCAATGTTACCCTATGGAAGAAAAGTGAGTTATCGGCTTTTGGGTAAATACTCGACTGGCAGAGTTAAGGTTCTGGGCACAGACTCGGGGGTCTCCCAGGGTCAGGTAGGTACAGTTGTTACACCCTCAGCGGCACAGGGGCGGCCGGGTGCAGAGTGAGTAGGCCCAATGTTATCCTATGGAAGGCAGGGGGCCTTTGGTTGGTGGCTGCTGGCAAGCAGGCCACGCGGCTGTGGGAGCTGGGCTCCTGGTCACTTGCTCAGGGCAAATGGGGAAGTAGATTAGAGTAGAGGTTGCACTGCCAGGGGCACTCGGGCGGCTGGGTGCAGGGTGCTTTTGAGCCGTCGGGCGCTCAATGTTGTTCAATGGAGGAGCTCAAGAACGCCCTAGTGCTGCTGAGGGTGAAACAAGAGTGCATCCTTGACCCTGGGGGACCCCTGAGTCTACCCTCAGAACCTCAACTCCCACTACCAAATACTTACCTCAAAACCGATAACACTATTTTCCTCCTTAGGATAACATTGACTGTTTTTCTGTGAAAAGTTTGTAAGTGTGGAGTTTGAAAACCTAAACAAATTCTTTAAAATTGTACTGTTTAACAAAAACGATTTTACTTACCTGTTTATAGGACATTTTATAGGACATGTCCCAGAGTTGTATCCAGGTATACTACTCTGAGTAAGAAAAGTAATCCAAAAGTAACTTACCTGCAATCTTACTGAAAATCCTATTCAAAGTATATGTATTGTATTCTGAAAAGCATTGCATTATCAGTAACCCTACTGTAATCAAATCAAAGTACATTTACAAGTGCAATCCAAACTGTTACAATCTGTATATTTACTGCAAAGTACTTATCAGTTACCTGTGCCAGGCTTGCTTGGTTCTAGGAAATAAAATATCTAAAAGAATATTGATACAAAACAATTGGTCTGAAGTTCAGTCTTTGAGTGTGTTAATTAATTTGGTGACTGAGCGTGTACAACAAATGCTTAACACTGTCCTCTGATACTTCCTAACTGCTCGACCACACTACCACAAATGGAGAGTGAGGTGCTATCTAACTTTACCTCTGCCTACCTTTGGGGTTCCACTGGACTCTGTGCACACTATACCTCACTTTGGTATAGGATAAACAGAGCCAGCTTCCTACAGTGTGGAGTTGGAAATTGTATGAAAACCTAAGAAACTGTGTGTTTACAAAAACTGGCTTACTTACCTTTTATCCAGGAAATGTCCCCGTGTGATATCTAGGCAAATGCACACTGAGTAGAAAAAGTAATCTAAAAAGTAATCCCAAATTAATTACAAATCAACTGCAAAGTAATTTCAACTGTTTCTGAACATCTGACCTACCTGTAACAAAGCCAACTGCCTTCAACTGTTATTCTTGAAAAGTACTATTTTACTTACCTGCACCAAGTCCTGCTTGGTTCTAAAAATAAAATACAACTAAGAAATATTTTTATATAAAACTATTGGCCAGAGTTCAGTCTAAGTGTGTGACATAAATTTTCTTGCCTGATTGTGTACAATAAATGCTTAACACTACCCTCTGCTAAAGCCTTACTGCTCGCCCACACTACCACAAATAGAGTAAGGTGCTATCTACTTTTACCTCTGCCTACCTTTGGGGTTCCACTGAACTCTGTGCACACTATACCTCACTTTGGTATAGTATATACAGAGCCAGCTTCCTACAAGACACACTTGTACACAAGGACTGTATGCGAGTCTGAGGGGGACCCACTCGGACCCATGTCGCCTGAGAGATCTAAAAGGCAAAGACTGGTATCCTGGAAGAAGAACCAGCAGACATTTGTAATGGTAACTTAGCTGGAGCTCTTGCCTGTAAGTGATTGAGCCGGTGTCCCCTGGAATTCTTGGAGCTTTGGGAGTGAGCTCCTTAGGGTGGCGAAAAATTCCCACGTAATGCATTAGAGTTGACTATTGATTGCTTTTCATTTTGGTACAAATATGGCTGACAGTGGCTTTTAGTAAAGCAGTCTTCTTATTTTGACACTATAGTTGTGGTTTTTTTACTTAAAAATATTGTGATCTTTGGTTCAGAAATCAGATTTTTTGACAGTACAATTTATTTTTTCTTTGTTTAAATATTTTTCCATTTTACTAAGTTTGCTTAAGAATTTTTACTATTTCTGAGTATCATGTTTGGTGCTTAGCACATTTCTCTGGGGAAAAGTCTGGTGCTTTGGGCTGCTGCCAGGTGTGCTGCTGCCAGGTGTTAAACCAGGTTTTCTCCTTGAAATTGTGCTTTTCCTAACACAGTCCAGAATTTCTAGTTTGTGAGAGCTTCCTCAAAAAAATCCATGTTCTCACAGACTGTTGACTGTATGGACATTGAGGTCCCAGAAGTTAAAAATTTAAAAATACCAGCCTCCTAGCTAGTCCTGTCCATTGGGAGAATCTGGTTTCATCACTCAGATACTTCCTCACTTACATCTAGCATATAAGTCACAGCGTACCTTTCTTCTCGCACTGACAGTCACCCCAGAGTTCCCTGCACAAGAAACTGCTCCGGTTTACCTGGAAGAACAGCCAGCAGAGGCTCAAGCAGATGAGGTCAGCACCAGTGAGGACGATGACGAGGAACTTCCAGAACCCACGTCACCAGTTCAAGAATATAGCAAGTACCAGAAGTCGTTGCCTCCACGATTTCAACGTCAGCAGCAGCAGGTAAGCATACAACCCACTAGGTGTTTGGTGCTCCTTGACCAACTTGTGCAGACAGTTGGAAGCACTTAAAATTATGCTCCATATCATCCCTGGGGACTTTCTACCCTCATAGAAATTTGATTTGTAGTTAAACATCCCCCTCCTCCTCCCACCGGACTCCTGGCATAGCAGTTGCGAGGAACATTTTGAGAAATCTAGATAAGAACCATGGCTCTGGGAAGGCGTTTAGTTCAATAAGGCCTATTGAGGAAAAAAGAGTTCATGTTTTCTAGTGGTTGATTCTAGTTTTGCTGTGCAGCTAGTCATGTTGGTCATTGTCTTGCTGGTGTTATCCCTAGATAAACTCTAGTTGAAAGTAATTACTCACCAAACCTGTTACCTTGCCTCGTGGATCCCAGAGAAGGAACCACTACCATCCAGTATTCTGTCATCAGTAAGTTGTTTTTAAGTCTCGCCTAGCATTGCAGCGCTGCTCGCTCGGCGAGATATATTGTGAATGGGGGCTTGAAGCCCCGCCCCTCATTTCCATTGGCTGGCGTCACCGTTTATGCTAAACGGTGGGCTGCAATTGGAAATGAGCTTTTTGGGTTGCCTCCCTTTCGCCTTTTGGTCCGGCCCATCCCGACTGGCTCGTCTGCTTTGCGGCTGTCGCAAAGCAATTTCTTATCTTTAGTAGGGGGCCATCTGTTTTCACTCAGCCGCTTGTTTATATTTGCATCGCGCTTTCACTTAAAGTGAAAGTGAAAGCACAATGCAAATATAAACACGGGCTGAGTGAAAACAGATGGCCCCCTGCCTTCCTGCAATGGCGAGCGCTTTTTTTAAAGTTGGATTTGTGTTTATTAGACTTCTGAGGCCTGTTGAGGTGATGGTTCTTTCATTATCTGTTAGAATCAGAGCTGACAAATTAGGCCTGTGCCCAATCCCTCGTCGAGGGGGCAGTGCGTTAAACGCTCGCCTCTGACTTATGCTGTGATTTATATGTCGGGTGTCTGAATCTGGGAAAGCTGGCTCAGCCTTTTATCCTCTCGAGGTCGGAAAATCGAGTATTAAGTGTGGTAAAGGGAACCTCAGCTACTAGGGGTGAGCAGCAAGGCAATATGTAAAACTAGATGCTGTGTCCTGAGTCGTGTGCTGCTGGAAAGGCAGATGCGTCTGTGCGCTGGACAGCTGACCTGCATTACAGGGATGACCGCGCACAAGGGCGCTGACACGGGCTACCTGACATTTGCACCCGAGTTATTCTTATAAGGTTCCTCTTCCCTAGATCCCCACACCACACCCGGCCCATCATTTCATGCAGCCTTCGAACGCAGGAGTCTAAAGTCAGTAGGAGCGCATCATTTCATCCGGAGGGCAGGCTGTGTGTGAACTCTGGGGCGCAGGGGCTGTGGCGTGGCACTGTCATGTGACTTGGAAGCTTTACACGCGGTAACTTGCCGCCCAGCGGTATTGCGGCGTTTGCCGAGCTGTAAATGAAAACATGCGGAGGCTTTGTATATGGAGCTTGGTTTGAGCGAAACAAGATCTAATGAGCGGCAGTAATGGGTTCCAGAAAGGCAGCAATTATAGCAGAATGCGGCATTTACTCTGCAAGAGGGGATTCCGGTGATGTCTTCAAGTGGTGAGCCCTGTCCTGTGAACCGACCAGATAACTGTGAAAATATGGTCGAGCCTTCGCGAAACCGAGCAATGCTTTTTCTATAATTACTCATTTAATAGTTGTTTTTATAGAGCACACATTCCATTCAGTTGTGTGTCAAGGCGCTATAGCTGCCATCTTACTTGTATAGATCGTGATGGAAAGAGCGCAGCGCTTGCTGAGTACCTGTGACGAGAGAAATGCCGAAATAAACCCCATGTTAAACTCGAGCGCACTGTGTGCCCTGCTGCAAAGCATAACATCCATTGCACACGGACAGAGCACACAGCTGGGCACAGAAACAAAATGTAAGTGGTTATGTATTTTAAATATATTCATCGTAGAACAAAATCGCAAGTGATGGCTTTGTGATTTTTAATATAGAATATTGTACCTGGTAAATAAGCTGCCATGCCCGTCTACTCCATCTAAGTTCACCTGCGCCATGTACTCGCAGCGCCAAAATATTTCTGGCTGGTGGTGGGTGCTTTAAAAAAGTAGAAGCGGACAATTATGACGATTTGAATGTGGCAGAAGGTAGCGTTTCGACTTTGCCGAGAAATACTCGTTTTAAACCTGCTCTGCAGTGCCAAGATATTTCTGGCTGGTGGTGGGTGCTTTAAAAAAGTAGAAGCGGACAATTATGACGATTTGAATGTGGCAGAAGGTAGCGTTTTGACTTTGCCGAGAAATACTCGTTTTAAACCTGCTCTTGGGGGTTAATGCAGCCTGGGACCCCCGACCATACTACTGTGTGGGCCCAATTCGCGAATGGCAGGCTGGAAAGCATGGGGTGTGCGTGGGGGGCAGTGCATGTGTTTAAATTCCAGGTCACAGTGTCAGGGGAGTGGGGGGATCTGCGTTTCTTCTCGGTGAAAACCGAGGTGGTCACTGCTGCAGCGGGCTCTTCCGACGTTTGTGGAGGGACCGTCCTGTAAGGAAAGAGGCGGCCCTCCGTTCTTAGCTCGCCTGGGAGCTGCACAACACCTCCTCTGAGAGCCCTGCGCCCTTGAGCCATGGAGCGCTTAGAAATCCGTTGCGTTTGTTACTACCAAGCAAGAGCTTCTCTATTGAGCCGAGTTCTGAGGTCACTTGATCGTAGTTACAATGTTTTAAAGGTAGGTTAGGGTGAAGCGCACCATTAGATGATTTCGATAAACTGTTGACGGAGTATTCGAGCGGCACTGGCATTGTCTGACAGGTATATGTATATGCCTTTTATATGCCAGAAACCGCGAATGGACATTAAACCATTGCCTCGACTTAAAAGCTCCCTTTGTGAAAAAATAATTATCAAGTGTAGCTGTATCTTCCGTCCGTCCATCCACCCACCCCGGCACCAATCTTAAGCACCTATCTGTCCACCGGCCTATCCTAAGCACTTTCATCCATCCACCCATACATACATCTGTCCCTGCACCTATCCTAAGCATCTATCAGCCCACCCGCCTATTCTAAGCACTGCAACAATCAATCCATTCATCCATCCATCCAAACATACATCTGTCCCTGCACCTATCCTAAGCATCTATCAGCCCACCCGCCTATTCTAAGCACTGCAACAATCAATCAATCCATCCATTCATCCATCCA
Organism: Calotriton arnoldi; assembly: GCA_963921515.1. NCBI lineage: Eukaryota > Metazoa > Chordata > Amphibia > Caudata > Salamandridae > Calotriton > Calotriton arnoldi. The sequence continues at coordinate 18,577 of CAWUFW010013812.1, read as the reverse complement.
TCCAAACATCCATACATACATGTGTCCCTGCACCTATCCTAAGCATCTCAGCCCACGCGCCTATCCTAATTACTGGTCCATGCATCCATCCATCCATCCATCCTTCCATCCATCCATCCACCCATCCATCCACTCATCCATCCATCCATCTAGCACCACACAATTCCACGCCACACAATTACACAACTAGTCCAATCCAACCTACATAATTCCACAACCCACCACATACACTCCATAACACATAAGTAAAAGCATTGCCATTTACAATGCCAATAACTCCAACAAATACAAGACCTATTGCAATAGTAATAAACATTGCCATTTACAATGCCAATAGCTCCAATACCAACAAATGCGAGACCTATTGTATTTACAATGCTTGTTGTACACAGGAAGGAGTACATTTGTTGGCAGATTTGAACATTGCACATAAGTTTGCAACCATAACTTTCACAACAATAAAATGCGTATGCTTATTTTGATAATCTCTTCGCAACCAGTTCAATCTTTTCGATGTCTTCAGTGTTGGATTTCTTTAATCTTCTCCTTCAGGAACAGCTATACAAAATGCAGCACTGGCAGCAGCAACAGCAGGCCTATGCACCCCCTGCTCACTCCCATCAGCGCAACTTTTACCCACCCCACCCTCAGATGCTTGGGTTTGACCCTCGATGGATGATGATGCCCCCATACATGGATCCACGGATGGCTCAAGGTCGAAGCCCTGTTGATTTTTATCCCTCAGCAATTCACCCTTCAGGTATGGCCTTGCATATTTTCAATGCAAGTTTTTTTTCAATAACTCTTCTAATTGGTGGTGTCAGCACACTTCACCATATTGGTTTCAGTTGCAAATTGTTTGGTAGAAACAGATACCTTGGTGAAAACGCAGGGCACAATTCACACCTGTCAAGGAGTTAGTATTGGTCTTCAGGTAATTGTCACTGTAAGTGAGCAGGTGGGGTAGCATGATGTGATTTTGGAACCTTTATGGTGCCTGTGTGCATATGTTTTGTTAACCTAGATATCAGCAGGGAGGAAACTGATGGATTTTAATGAGTTCGACTGACTTTCACTTCCTTTTAGAAGGTCTGTAGACAGATAGTGGCACCACGGTTCAAGTAGCTTGTCTGCAGTTTGATTGACTTCTGGTTTTCTTTCTGGGAAGGCCCCACCAAAATTGCACACCATGAAGGATAATGCACGTCTGTCGCATGATGGTTCTTGAAAAGAACAAGAAAATGGACTTAGTACGTAGAAAATTCTGCAGCACAAAAGCAACTGTGATGAACATGGCAAGTGTCACAACCGTGCTCCGACAATATGATAGGTTTGTGTGTGAGAGACTCCAACATTTTCAGGAGAAACTACCTCACGAATTGAGGCCAAATTTCTCTGAGGTACTCCAATGAAGTTATGCGTGCTGCTGCCAATTCACCTGATTTAATGGTCCATGTGTACTTTCTGGTGGATACTTCTAACTGCTGATTACTTGCCTTTGGCATATCACCAAGCGACAGGCTGAATCCGGAGAACTTCAACAGTAGTACTCCCGTATGCCGGCAGGTAATGTAGAGCGGCTCTGTATTTACTCTATACGCCCTGGAAGTGACTGAGTGGAGCTGCATGTAAGCTCCATTCCCTATTTCTGTCGCTCTTCCAGCCATTTTCAAAGCTATTAATCATTGTGCTAGGGAAAAAGCTACAGGCTTAAAACAGTGCAGAGACTGCTGAAACTGGATTTCTGTCACAAATCCACACGAGGTCTCAGGTGCCTGGGCTATAGTTACAACCCTTAATTTGTGAATATGCTTGCCCTCACTCACCCAAAGGCAATTCAGGAAAGGGAGGAGAAACTACGTCTTTGAACACAGGAAGAGGTCACACGACCAGGCTCTGCTCGGCTAAAAGGCCATTCCTTTGAGTAATCCACTTCCCTCTTAGTCTCTGTAGAAGTTGAAATCCAAGATCACATGGAAAAAAAAAGTGGACTAGACTCAATTCCACCACTCTACTCAAAAGCGTAGGCGCAAGGGTGTCGAGATGAGCACTGCACTCTTTCAAAGTCCCCGGTTTCAAAACCTATTCTTTAGTTGGTCCCAGCGTGCCCAGAGTTCCCCAGGCAGTCAAAACCATAGTAGATAGTGGCCTTTAGAGAGGCCATGTTGTATATTTTAGTGCAGTTCAGACTCCTGGTGGGCGCCTTCAGGCCCACAGAGCCAGAAACGTCTCCATACAAATTACTAGAGGAAAGTCCTACCCAATGCAGTCTTTCCGTTTGCGGCCTTTCACTGAACCTGTATCGACTCGGTATAGATTTTCACGCTGGCCCCAATATCCACACCGGTTTCTGTAGCACCAAACAGATACAGATTCTACTGGTGCTGATGCCCATTTTGGACTCCGAACCGACATCAGCGAGGGCTGTAGCGCTGCAAGATCACAAAAACGCAACAGTTTGTTATGCAGCCTGAGTCTCCCTCAGTTGCAAAGCACCTACCATCAGAGGCTCAATGCCTCGGAGCATGTCTCTTTACAAGAAATACACTGGGATTCTCAGGGCACTGATGTGGATGGTGGTGGTTTAATACCCCCTCACTGTACTGATGATTCATTGTGGATTTACAAAATTCCAGTGAGCATGGACCATCAATGGAAGATGGTGCTTTGTGAGAAAGTGCCTCTTATGACCTAGTTAGCCCCCCCACCACCCCCTGTTTTTGCTTTTAAAATTGTGGTTTCGATTGTAGTGCACCAGGTCCCCTATGTCAGTACTACTTCTATAAAACTCTTGTACAATTGGCAACTTCAGCCCCCTGCAAGTCCCTAGTAAGTGGTACCCTTAGTACCTATGACATGGGAACTGAAGAGGGTACCCTAGGGGCCCCTCACCAAGGGTATGCCCCTGCAGCTTGCATGCCTTGGTGAAGTGAAAAATGACGAAGTTGGCATGGAACACTGCGTGTGCCATGCCAACAAGCACTGCCTAAAGTATAGGTAAGTTGCATCCTTTAGCAGGCCTTACAGACCTTAGACACAGTGTAGGAAAGTGCCATTTTTGCATGGTTACCCCCTTTTTGCTAGATACCTGATGCTAACTTGACTGAGTGTGGGCTGGGACCCTGCTAACCAGGCCCCAGCACCTGTGTTTCCCCCAAACTGTACCTATGTTTCCACTGTTGGAACACCCCTGGTACACATGTAAGTCCCTTGTAAAAGGTACCCCAGGTACCAAAGGGCCTTGTGACCAGAAAAGGCCCCAGAGGGCTGCAGCATGCATTATGCCACCCTCCGAGACCACAAACTTTAACACCCACATACTGCCTTTGCAGGCTGTGTATTTTGGTGCAGACCAAACTTAAGAGTAGACATGGCACCCACCCCTGTGAGCTATGCCCACCAACACTGCCTATGGCATGGGCAAGTAGCCCCTCTGGCAGGCCTCACAGCCGTAAGGCAAGGTGCACCATACCACAGGTGAGGGCATAGCTGCATGAGCAATGTTCCCCTCCAATGTCTGTGCCATGGAAGTGCAGTGAAGCCATTTTGAGTACATGAGCTGGGAGTTTGTCAACACGAACGGCACAGCTCCATGATGGCTTGACTGAAGACTGAGGAGTTTAGGATCAAACTTCTCAGCATAATAAACCCACATTGATGCCAGTTAAAATGCACTCGGAGATGCCTCCTGAAAAACGATCGACCTCTAGTGTATTGGCTGACTGGTCACTGTAGGAAGCTGGCTCTGTATATACTATACCAAAATGAGGTATAGTGTGCACAGTCTAGTGGAACCCCAAAGGTAGGCAGAGGTAAAAGTAGATAGCACTTTACTCTCCATTTGTGGTAGTGTGGGCGAGCAGTAAGGCTTTATCAAAGGGTAGTGTTAAGCATCTGTTGTACACACTCGGGCAGCAAATGTCACGCACTAAAAGACTGAACTCAGACCAATTTGTATCAAAAATATTAGTTCGAGGCATATGAGCTGCAGATCTCTCACTGAGCATTAGATCGCCATCTGGTGTTGGGCTTGGATGCTTGCACTTTGTTGTTGTCTTGGAAGAAGTCTTTGTAGTTAGGAGATGGGTGACTCCTCCCTTGGACGATAGTGCGCATGGGCATCGACTCCATCCTCAGATTGTTTTTTTCCGCCATTGGGTTCGGATGCAATTTTTGCGCACCGGTTCGAAACTTTAGTTTTCAAACTTTTCAACGCGCAAAACTTCCACAAACGTTTCCAATCGACATCGAAATCTCGACGCGCCTTTCATCGATTTCTTTTCAGTCGTCGACGCAGGCCGCTGGGCCCATCAATGCCGTGAGCCCTACGGCTCATGGAAAGGACGCCTTTCAGAAAATGCCCCCAGTGTGGAGCAAAATTCCCACACAGTGACCATCACAAGGTCTGTAACCTGTGCCTTTTGCCGGATCACAACGAGTCGAGCTGCCCAGCCTGCGCCTCCTTTCGATCAAAGAAAACTATTCGAGATCGTCGAGCTCGACGGAACGTCATGGCGCAGAGATCAGCTCCGGAACCGGTGGACATCTTCGAAGGCCCAGATGTCCCTGAAGAAGATTCAGAGGATCTCCAAATCGTGTCAGAGGCAGAAGACTCAGACGACCCATCACTCCTGGGCAACGAGTGAGTACTACTGCCCCTACCCCCACACCAAAGCACAAGGCACCGGTCAAGACTTCGCCTGTAGGCCTCAGTCGCGACCGAAAACACACTTCAGAAGCCCCGCCTACCAGCCCGGCTCCGAAGAAAAAATTCAAGCCTTCCGGTAGCTCGGCACCGAGCAAACCGCATGTGCTAGTCCCACCGGCACCTTCGGCACCGAAGCCAAAAGAACACTCTGCTCCGAAATCGGCTCCGATTCCTTCCACCTCCAAAGACAAACCGGCCTCGAACACATCGAAGCATGGGGATAAGCCGGCGTCCAAACCTAAAAATCACGCCACAGCCCCTAACCCAAAGCCTTCGGAACCGACAACCAAGCCTAAGGATTCTTCCACGCCTCCTAAGGCCAAAGAGCATAAGACTCAGCCACAGCCCCGCTCGGAACCGAAAAAATCGGCGCCGAAACCAGTTATCCAAGAGGAGGAGCTTTTTCATCCGGATCCTGTTGATCCTAAGCAGAAAAAGATCCACATCAACCCTAAAACAGGACATCTCACAGCTGTGCCACGCCACAAGCCAGTACCTGTGGGAAAGGACTGTGCCACATCACCTATGCCTCCTTCTCCTGTCCTTCCATCTCACACCCCTCCTCTCCCCCAAACCTGTTACACCGCCTCAGCCTGTAACATCTCCACCACATACACCACCTACATACGATTATCAGGATGACCTAGGGGACGGTGGTGACCCTCATGACCCATTCACCGATCCAGATGACCCACCACAAGATGATTGGGATTATAATGATCCAATAGATCCTCCAGACCTCCCAAGCCCTATACCATACCCAACAAAACCCTCTCCTCCGGATGATAATATTGGGTTTGGACAACTCATCAATAGGGCTGCTGTATTTCATGGGGTACACATGCACTCAGACGCACCAGAGGTAGGATTTTCTTTTAGAAAAAACTGTTCAAATATTGCCAATGATTAAAGGGGTCAGTAAGCATGCTCCCGACATATTTAAAGATCCTGTACGCACCAGGATTCTTAATCCCAGGATCGATAAAAATATAGGCCTGCCCCTGACGATCCTGCGTACATCAAAGGTCAGCTGCCTCTAGATTCATTAGTAGTCTCCAATGCTTGAAAGCGAGCTAATTCACAAACCTCAGGGGACGCACCGCCCCCTGATAAAGAATCTAAATTATTAGACGCATCTGGCAAAAGAGTAGCTGCGAAGGCGGCCAATCACTGGCGTATAGCCAACACTCTAGCACTGCTGGCTAGATATGATAGGGCCCACTATGACCAGCTGGAAACCCTGTTACAGCATTTACCTGACCAGTATAAAACTCAAGCAGAAGACCTAATCCAAGAGGGCAAACTAATCACCAACGCATCAATTAAGTGTGCCCTTGATGCAGCTGACACTGCCGCTAGGTCTGTCAATACTAGCGTACTGCTCAGAAGACATGCATGGCTGCGCATTTCAGGCTTCAAGCAGGAGGTCCAAACCACTATTCTAAATCAGCCGTTCAGTGAAAACCAACTTTTTGGACCGGCTGTGGACACTGCTCTTGAAAAAATGAAAAAAGATACAGAAACTGCCAAGTCAATGGGAGCGTTGCAGTCTCCGCAAACGCGTGGCTCCTTTCGTCGCTCCTTTTATAGAGGGGCCTCCAAGAACATGGGCACAGATGGCTCATCTTCCTTTAAAAACACCACCCAAACATCCCCCAATAGAGGATATTTCAGAGGAGGTTACAGAGGAAACAGTAAAGGGAGAGGCCGAGGTAACACCAACACTCGTACCTCCCCTGCTGCTAAACAGTGACTTCCCCCCGACCATTCCACTCCTGTCGGGGGAAGATTAACACAGTTCCTATCTGTCTGGAACTCCATCACAACAGACAGGTGGGTGAGACAAATTATCCAATATGGTTACTGCCTGGAACTTACAGCTACCCCCCCAAACATACCACCCAAGCAGCGTCCAATGTCCACAGACCATCTTACACTTTTAAAACAAGAAGTTCTCTCACTGCTTCAAAAGCATGCCATAGAGCGAGTCCCTTTACTACACCAGGGATCTGAAAGAGACACGTTAGTGACAGATTCCTTACCTTAGAATATCCCCAGGCGTCAGGCTGGATCCGGAAAGTTTTTGCGTAGCAGTACCCTTGCGCGTAGGTAGGCGGCGTCGTGCGGCTCCGCGTCCGTCGTCGGCGTCGGGACCGCCGGGATGACGTCGTGGGCAGTACTTAGACGCCGCCCCTGCGCGCTGACGTCAGTTCTTTCTTTTTCCGCGCCAGTAAGCGCAGATCCGGGAAGAGCAGTGCCCTAGTCATTTTTTGACTAAGTTTTTGGGTGATTTTTTCACTGTTTGCTCGAAGTCTCTCGACTCCGAAGGCGTCGGTAGGGATGCCCGGCTTCAAGCCATGCGACGCCTGTGGTCGAATGATGTCGATCACAGACCCGCATCGGGATTGCCTCTACTGCCTCGGCCGCGACCACGACACGAAGTCGTGCTCCGACTGCCGGGCCTTGCACCCGAAGGCTTTGCGAGAGCGGTCTCGAAAGCTCCTCGAGGTCCGGCAGTCAGCTCCGCGCCACACCAAGCCCCGGTCACGTGAGAGGTCGAGGGGCCGGTCGCGGAGTCCTCAACGGTCGTTGGGGTCCAAGTCTTCGCACTCCTCCGGTAAGTCGAAGCATAAGAAGTCAAAGAAGCGTCATCGCTCGACGACTTCCCCTCGCCGGTCTCGTGACTCGGCTGAGGGTCCTGTCGGCACCGTCCCCGCGGCTCCGGGAGTGCCTGTGGAGCCGCTCCCACATTACCCGTCCTTTCCGGGTTCGGGGGCGACTCCGGCCGAGATACAGGAGTTCCTGTCGGCCATGGCCCGCCTCTTCGGGCCTCAAGGTCCCCCCGGTGCGCCTTCGGGCCCTGATGGGGGTTTCTCCGGCGACTCTGGTCTCGGCGGCGCCTGTCACACCGGCCTCGGTCCTGGCCCCGGCCTCGACCCCGGCTCCGGTGCTGCCACAACCCAGATCGACGCCGGTTGACCTGACGACACCTCCACCGGCGCCGATCTCTCCGGTGCCGTTCCCGACGCCGCCCGAGGCTCCGGGCGGCGTCGTTCCCCGGTTCTCTCCGGATCCGGACATGGCGCCGGACCGACGCCGCTGGGACTTTGGGTACCACATGTCCCTCCTCCTTATTTTGCACCTGACTTGGAGGACGAAGATAACTGGGAGGGGTCTGATGACCCTCTCACACAGCAGTGTGAGTTTGATCAGGACTGGACTGAGGAACTTGGGGATGCCAGTGGTCTGGACACCTCCCCTGACTCTGGCATGCTGTCTCCTCCTTCCGTGGCAACGGAGGAGGGAGCAAACTTTGCAACGCTGTTGCGTAGAGCAGCTGGGGCCTTGAACCTCCAGTTGCCTACAGTGGCTGTCGGGACTAACATCCTGACAGAAGTGCTTCAGCCGGCGGCTACCTCCTCGGAGCCACTGCTGCCGTTCAACGAGGCGCTTTCAGACGTTCTTTTGGGCACCTGGTCCAAGCCCACCACAGGGGCTCCTGTGGATAGGAACGTGGCCCGACGCCATCGCCCTGCTCCGGGCGACCCCCCCACCCCCGTTCCTCTCTCTACACCCCACCCCTGAGAGCTTGGTGGTCCAAGCCTCTGCTTCCCAAAGCGCCTTCCCTACCGCTCCCCGGATAGGGAATCCAAACGCCTGGATCAATTTGGGAAGAAGGTCTTTTCTTCCGCCAGTGCTGGCTTGCGGTCAGTCAACACCACTTGCCTCTTGGGCCGATATTCCCACTCCTTGTGGGACTCGGTGGCGCGAGTTCTGCCCCAGTGTCCTGAAGAGGTCCAGACACTGCATTCCCGCACCATTGCGGAGGGAAGAGATGCGGCAAAGTACACCATCAGATGTGGCATTGATACCGCCGACTCGCTAGGTAGATCGCTTGCGACGACCGTGGCGCTGCGCCGTCACGCCTGGCTGAGGACCACTGGTTTCTCGGGTGATGTCCAAAACTCTCTTATGGGGATGCCCTTTGATGGAGTCGGCCTTTTTGGGACAAAGGCAGACCATGCGCTGGAGCGCTTTAAGGACTCGCGGGCTACAGCCAAGTACCTGGGCCTTTCTGCTGTGCGCCCTCCGCAACAGTCTGCTTTTCGCCCCTTTCGTGGCCACGGAAGGGGCGCCCAGTCACGTCCGCTGCCCAGCCACCGGCCCGCGCAGCAAGCGTCTTCGCGTGGCCAAGGACGTGGCTCCCGCCGTGGCGGGGTCAGGTAACCAGCGTGTGGGTCAGGCCACCCACCCCGCCCCGTCCGCGGCCTCCAAGCCCTTCTAGTCCTTCCTTTCAGGTGCACAGCACGCCAGTAGGGGGCAGGGTCCGCCATCACCTTCACCACTGGCGTGCCATCACCTCGGACAGGTGGGTCTTGGACATTGTCGGAAGGGGCTACTCCCTCCCCTTCGTGACCATCCCCCCAGCCATGCCACCTCAATTCCACCGCATGTCGGGGGATCACTTGGTGCTTCTTCAAAAGGAAGTTGCGGCCCTCTTGGCCAAGAGGGCCATCGAGCGCGTTCCGACCCCAGAAGCAGGACGTGGTTGCTACTCCCACTACTTTCTGGTGCCCAAAAAGGACAAGGAGGACATGCGTCCTATCTTGGACCTCCGGAACATCAATCGCTTCCTCCGGAAGGAGAAGTTCAAGATGCTCACCCTAGCTCAGGTCTTGACTGCCCTCGACCCTGGCGATTGGTTGGTAGCGTTGGACTTGCAGGACGCATATTTCCACATCCCCGTCCTGCCGGCCCACCGGCGTTACCTGCGGTTCACGGTAGGCTTCGAGCATTTTCAGTTCACCGTGCTCCCTTTTGGCCTTACCAGCGCCCCTCGGGTGTTCACGAAAGTGATGGCGGTGGTCGCAGCCCATCTGCGCCGGGCAGGGGTTCCAGTCTTCCCCTACCTCGACGACTGGCTGCTGAAGGCGGGCTCGTCCCAGGCAGTCGTCTCCCACCTCCAGACAACGGCCGAACTCCTGCACTCGCTGGGGTTCTCCATCAACGTGCCGAAGTCGCACCTGATTCCTTCTCCACAGCTCCTTTTCATCGGAGCAGTTCTGGACACGACGCAGTTTCGGGTTTATCCTCCCGAACGGCGAGTCCGGGATATTCAGGCTATGATTCCGATCTTTCGGCCTTTATCCTGGGTTTCGGTACGGATGACCCTGAGGCTGCTGGGCCTCATGGCCTCCTGCATCCTGCTGGTCGATCATGCCAGATGGCACATGCGGGCTCTGCAGTGGGACCTGAAGTTCCAGTGGGCGCAGCACCAGGGCAACCTGTCCGATCACGTCCAGATCTCGGAGGGGACTGCAAAACAGTTGCAGTGGTGGCTCTCGAACCGGCAATGGGTCAGGGGCAGATCCCTCTCCCTTCCCCAGCCAGAGCACACAGTTGTGACGGACGCGTCCCTTCTGGGATGGGGCGGTCACATGGGAGAGGCGGAGATCAGAGGCCTCTGGTCTCCGGCGGAGTGCCGGCTCCATATCAACCTTCTGGAGCTCCGGGCGATCCGACTTGCACTCAAGGTATTCCTTCCCTCTGTCAAAGGGACGGTAGTGCAGGTGTTCACAGACAACACCACCGCCATGTGGTATTGCAACAAACAGGGCGGGGTGGGGTCGTGGACCCTATGTCAGGAGGCTCTGCGCCTCTGGACATGGCTGGAACATCAGGGCATATTCCTGATGGTTCCCTGAACGCCAGGGCGGACGAACTCAGCCGCAGGTGCATGATGGATCACGAATGGCGTCTTCACTCGGAGGTGGCGCAAGGTCTCTTTCAGCAGTGGGGAGAGCCTTGGTTAGATCTGTTCGCCTCCGAAGAGAACGCGCAATGTCAGCAGTTCTGCGCGTTGGAATTTCCAAGGCAGCACTCGCTCGGCGACGCTTTTCGTCGCGAGTGGAGTTGCGGTCTGTTGTACGCCTTTCCGCCTATACCACTTCTACCCAGAGTGTTGAAGAAGATTCGGCACGACCGGGCCCAAGTCATTCTTGTGGCTCCGGACTGGGCTCGAAGAGTTTGGTATCCCGAGCTACTCAGTATGAGCGTCGATCCCCCGATCCGTCTTCCTCTTCAGGAGGATCTTCTGTCGCAGCAGCAGGGGACGGTCCTCCACCCGAACCTTTCCAGTCCACACCTGCTTGCGTGGAGATTGAGCGGCGGCAGTTGATTCCTTTCGACTTGCCTCCCGAAGTTTGTGATGTGATTCTGGCAGCCAGGCGTCCCTCCACTAAGGTGGTATACGCCTGCAGGTGGAACAAGTTTGTGGCATGGTGCACAGCAAAGGCTGTGAATCCCCTTTCTGCCCCTCTTTCTGAGGTTCTTCTGTTCCTTCTTTCTCTGGCCCAACAGGGTTCTGCCCTGGGTACCATCAAGGGCTATCTTTGTGCGATATCACCCTTCCTCAGGCTTCCTGATCAGCCCTCCCTTTTCAAGTCCCCTGTGGTTAACCGGTTTCTTAAAGGCATTACACACCTCTTTCCTCCTGTTCCGTTTGTAATGCCTCAGTGGGGCTTGAACTTGGTTCTTACCTTCTTAATGTGCGCTCCCTTTGAGCCTCTACATAACTGTCCTCTTCGTCTTCTTACTTTGAAGACAGCATTCCTGGTGGCCATCACCTCTGCTCGGCGGGTGAGTGAGCTCCAGGCTCTTTCATGCAAACCTCCCTTTCTGTCTGTTCATCCCGACAAGGTTGTTCTTCGGACGCGTCCGTCCTTCTTGCCAAAGGTGGTTACTGCCTTCCATATTGGGCAGACCATCACTTTGCCCACCTTCTTTCCGCCTCCGCAACCTTCCAGAGAGGAAGAGAGGCTCCACCGTCTGGACCCAAAACGTGTGCTTTCTTTTTACATCAACCGCACACAACAGTTCCGGGTGGATGACCAGCTCTTTGTTGGCTACGTGGGCGCCAAAAAAGGTCGGGCGGTACACAAAAGGACCATCTCCCGCTGGGTCACTATGTGTATCAAAGCCTGCTATTCTTTGGCTAAGAAGGAGCCTCCTGTTGGGCTGTGTGCCCATTCCACCAGGGCAATGGCGGCTACCACGGCTTTAGGCCGCGGGGTTCCGTTACAGGATATATGTCAGGCAGCTACGTGGGCCTCGCTGCACAAGTTTACCAAACATTACTGCCTTGACAGCTAAGTCCGGAGAGACGGCTTCTTTGGCCGTTCTGTTCTCCGGGACTTCCTCGTCTGATCTTTGTTCGCAGACCACCACCGGGGTTGGTATTGCTGGGGTATCTATTCTAAGGTAAGGAATCTGTCACTAACGTGTCTTTCAGATGCACAAGTTACTAACTTGTGTAACGATATATCTGTAAGAGACAGTAGTTAGTGACAGATTCCTAACCGCCCCACCCATCCTCCCCGTTCTGCGAACTGATTTCTAGGGCTAAGGACATCCCTTTCAGGGCCCTAGTATTTTTCAGACACCTGTGTCAGCTTTTTGCATGGCTCTGCGTTCCTGGCGCGGAAAGTCGTGTACAGAACTGACGTCAGCGCGCAGGGGCGGCGTCTAAGTACTGCCCGCGACGTCATCCCGACGCTGACGACGGACGCGGAGCCGCACGACGCCGCCTACCGACGCGCAAGGGTACTGCTACGCAAAAACTTTCCGGATCCAGCCTGACGCCTGGGGATATTCTAAGGTAAGGAATCTGTCACTAACTACTGTCTCTTACAGATATATCGTTACACAAGTTAGTAACTTGTGCAACAGGGGTTTACTCCCTGTATTTCCTAATCCCCAAAAAGGATGGGACCCTACGGCCAATTCTCGACCTCAGACACCTCAATCAGTATATACATTCGGATCATTTTCACATGATCACTCTCCAACAGGTGCTTCCCCTACTACAACAGGAAGACTTCCTTGCCACACTAGATCTCAAGGACGCCTACTTCCACATTCCCATACATCCTGCTCACAGGAAGTATCTAAGGTTCGTACTCGACGGACAGCACTATCAGTTCAAAGTCCTTCCATTCGGGGTCACCACTGCTCCAAGAGTGTTTACCAAGTGCCTTGCAGTAGTAGCAGCGCACCTACGAAGACAACAGATCCAGGTCTTCCCTTATCTGGACGACTGGCTAATAAAAGCCAAATCATTTAACCAGTGTATACAACACACTCATCAGACCATTCAAACACTACACAACTTGGGGTTCACAATCAACTATACCAAGTCGCACCTCCAGCCCTCCCATATACATCAATATCTGGGGGCCACAATAAATACTTCCACAGCTCTAGCGTATCCCAGCCCAGCCAGGATAGCCAGTATACAAGCTCTCATCACCAAATTTCAAATCCAACACTCTCTCCCAGCCAGTGTGTTCATGCGACTCATAGGCATGATGGCATCTTGCATTTTCATCGTACCTCACGCAAAACTTCAAATGCGTCCCTTACAAGAATGTCTAGCACATCAATGGAATAAGGCTCACGGACAACTTACAGATCTGGTGTTGGTGGACAGCCGCACATATCGCTCTCTGCAGTGGTGGAACACAAAAAACTTGTCCAAAGGGCGGCCGTTCCTCGAGCCTGTTCCACAAATAGTACTAACAGACGCATCACTCACAGGGTGGGGAGCCCATCTCTTAGCTCACACAACACAGGGCAAGTGGACCACTCAGCAAAGACTGCTCCACATCAATCATCTAGAACTACTAGCAATATTCCTAGCTCTGAAATCGTTTCAACTCCATGTACAAAACAAAGCCGTCCTGATCCGAACGGACAACATCACGGCCATGTATTACATACAAAAACAGGGGGGACACATTCTCTACAACTGTCCCAACTTGCACAGAACATTTGGAGGTGGGCCATCCCACAAAACATATACCTTCTCGCACAATACCTTCCAGGAGTTCACAATCAGATTGCCGATCTGTTAAGTCGACAGACACAACAGATTCACGAATGGGAACTACATCCACAAGTTCTTCTACCTTTTTTCCAAATGTGGGGCCAACCAGACATAGATCCGTTTGCCACACACCAAAACGCAAAATGCCCAACCTTCGCCGCCAGGTTCCCACACCCACTGTCCAAGGGCAATGTGATATGGATGAATTGGTCAGGCAGATTTGCGTACGCTTTTCCGCCACTCCCACTCATTCCGCTAGTGGTACGCAAGCTCCGACAACAGTCTCTAAAAATGATCCTAGTGGCTCCCACATGGGCACGCCAACCGTGGTTCACAACTCTACTAGAACTCTCACTAGCCCCACACCAAAAACTATACCTCTCCCCATCACTACTAACACAGAACCATGGAGAGATAAGGCACCCCAATCCAACTCAACTGAATCTTGCGATCTGGCTCCTGAGGTCCTAGAGTTCGGTTACCTTAACCTTCCACCGGACTGTATGAACATCATTAAAGAGGCCAGACGCCCTACCACCAGAGCTTGCTACGCAGCAAAGTGGAAAAGATTCGCCACTTACTGCAATAACAATAATATCCAGCCACTAGATGCCTCCATCCAGAACATCATTTGTTACTTACTACATTTACAAAGATGTAATTTGGCATACTCATCCATACGTCTTCATCTAGCAGCATTTGCCGCTTACTTACAAAACAGACAACACTTATCACTTTTTATGGTCCCAGCAATTAAAGCCTTTATGGAAGGCCTTAAACGAATCATACCTCCCAGATTACCACCCTCTCCAGTGTGGAATCTTAACATTGTGCTTACTAGGCTCATGGGACCCCCATTTGAACCTCTGCATAAATGTGAACTTCAGTTCCTCACATGGAAAGTAGCTTTTCTTATTGCAATCACCTCTCTCAGGAGGGTGAATGAGATCCAGGCGGGTGAATGAGATCCAGGCTTTAACCATACAAGAGCCATTTTTACAAATACATCGTAACAAAATAGTTCTCAGAACAAACCCAAAATTCCTTCCTAAAGTCATTTCTCCTTTTCACCTTAATCAATCTGTGGAGCTACCCGTGTTTTTTCAAAACCCGGACTCCGTAGCAGAAAGAGCTCTCCACACCCTAGACGTCAAAAGAGCTCTAATGTATTACATTGACAGAACCAAGTCATTTCGTAAAACAAAACAATTGTTTGTAGCTTTCTCTCCACCACATAAGGGTAATCCCATCTCAAAAGCAGGGATTGCAAGATGGATCGTTAAATGTATCCAAATATGCTACCAAAAAGCCAAGCGCACATTAACAATTCCCCCTAGAGCGCACTCAACACGCAAACTAGGGGCTTCCATGGCATTCTTAGGGAACATTCCCCTAGAGGACATCTGTAAAGGAGCCACATGGTCTACAACACACACTTCACTAAACACTAGTGTGTTGACGTGCAAGCCAAGCAACAAGCTTCTGTAGGCCAAGCTGTTCTTAAAACACTTTTTCAAACTACTGCAACACATACAGGTGACCACCGCTAGGGGAGATATGTAGGAAAGTGACTCTATATATACTGCACCAAAGTAAGGTACAGGGTGTATAGGGTCCACAGTTCCCCAATGGTAAGGCAGAGGCTAAAGTTAGATATAACCTTACTCTCTAAAGTGGTAGCTTGGTCGAGCAGTAAGGCAGTATCAGAGGACAGTGTAAAGCATTTGTTGTACACACTGTCAGCAAATGAAGCCACACACTCAAGAACTGAACTCTAGGCCAATGGTTTGTATATAAAAATATAGGCTTGTTTTATTTTAGAACCAACAATAGGAATCAAAATATACTTTCTCAGAATGAAATGCTTTGTTTAAACACTTTTCAAATAGGCAATAGTCTTTTTGATGACGGTAGTCACAGTTGTTGCAAGAGGCAACACAATTTCAAACACAATGCAACATTGAGCTCAATGGAAAGTTTTGGTTAAATGCAATTAATTACTTTGTGGATTACTTTTCTAACCACAGGACTGGATCTTGGATTCAGTCCCGGGACATCTCCTGAAAACAGTTAAGTAAAAGCGTTTTGGTTATAGTAGTGATTTTTGAGGAATATTATGGTATTTTAAAAGTTGACAGAAACTTTTCTGGGTAAAATTACCAATGTTATCCTATGGAAGGAAATAGTTTGCAAGCAAAGTATGTTTACGTTACTTTTGTAATCCAGTGCTGGAGTCTCAGGTTCAGCACTGGGATATCTATCTAAAACAGGCAAGTAATTACGTTTGTATCGTTGGCACGATTTTTAAAGAATATTTGTAAGATTCAGAAATCGACACTTAGAAACTTTCTCAACAAAAAGCAGGCAATGATATCCTATGGAAGGAATTTCAAATTACGGGTAAGTACAGTTAAAATTACTTTTCAGGGTCAGTACTGGTCTGAAAGATGCAGTGCTGAGGTCTCTCCTGATAGCAGGTGAGTAAATCGGAATTCGTTACTGTTGTGATTTTTAAGCAATATTTTGGTATTTCAAAAGTGGACACTTAGAAGAAATTTCACAGAAAACCAGTCAATGGATCCCTATGGAAGAAAATTGAGTTAGCGGTAAGTAAAGTTGTGAGTACTTTTCAGGGTCAGTGCTGGGATCTCTCCTAATAGCAGGTGAGTATTTCTGTTTTCGTTACTCGGTTGATTTTAGGTGAATATTTTAAAGTTGGGAAGCTCCACACTTAGAAGAATTTCCGAGTGAAACCAGTCAATGTTACCCTATGGAAGAAAAGTGGGTTATCGGCTTTTGGGTAAGTACTCGGCTGGCAGAGTTAAGGTTCTGGGCATAGACTCAGGGGTCCCCCAGGGTCAGGTAAGTACAGTTGTTACACCTCAGCGGCACAGGGGTGGCCGGGTGCAGAGTGAGTAGGCCCAATGTTATCCTATGGACGGCAGGGGCCTTTGGTTGGTGGCTGCTGGCTAGCAGGCCACTCGGCTGTGGGAGCAAAGCTCCTGGTCACTTACTCAGGGCAAGTGGGAAAGTCGAACAGGGTAGTTGGTGCACCCTCAGCGGCACTGGGGCGGCCGGGTGCAGTGGGCTTTGGGCCGTCGGGCGCCCAATGGTTTTCAATGGGAAATCTGCGTGACGAACAAAGACTGCAAGCTCGGGGACGGTGATTCTTCAGGTGCGACCACCACTTCGAGAGGTAAGTTGGGAAGCTGTGGGAAGGGTAGGCACCCAGGAGTTGGGCACAGGAGGCCGTGGGGCGTCGGGTACAGGGGTGTCTTTAGGCGTCGGAAATCTTACCCTCGGCTGGTCGCGGTTGGAGGGGTCCCTGGTTCTGAGGCTGCAGGCGTCGTCAGGAGCGTCGATGAGGGTCCTTGGGTGCTGTATTCTGGGTCACAGTCGCCGGGGGGACGTCCTCGTGGTATTTGTCCACTCAGGCACAGGCCGGGCTCGTCGGGTGCAGAGGGTGCAGGATTCGCGGTTCCCGGTTGGCACCAAGTGTTGTTGCTTGCTTTGAGCAGTACCACTGCTCTTGGGAGTCCCAGGTAGTTGTCACAAAGCAGTCAGGTCCTCCGGGGTTTGTGAGGTTGCTGACCACTGGAGACGCCGGGGTTTAGCAGGAGCAGGTTCGAGGGTCGACAGGCCGGTAGGGCTGGGGCCAAATCAGTTGGTGCCTTCCTCTTGTGAGCAGCTGCACGGCAGGTCGTCTTGTTTCTTGTTCTTCTTTCTTGTTTCCGAATCTGGAACTGAGGAAGGAAGGTTCAGGGAGCCCCTAAATACTGAATTTAGGGGTGGTTACAGGTAGGTAAGGGCAGGGACCAATGGGTCCCGTCCCTGGGTGGGTAACACCCCTATTCTGCCACTCTCCAGTGGGAGGGGGCAGGAGCCTGTCCCTGGTTGGCTGGGTCCCCCCATCCTCAAGATGGCGGGGACTCGAGCTTGTGCTTCACCTTGCCTCCCCACCTTAGGGGTGGAGTTGGCAGAGGTGGGCACAACCCATTTCCTGCCTCTGGTTTTCCGCCGGTTCTCCCGCCAGAAGTGGGGGTAGAACCAGTGGGGACCAGTTTGCTGGGAGCAGCAAGGGTCTGGGGAAGCTCAAGGCGGCAGGCCTTGAAGCTTCCCTGCCCATCCTGGGGAGGAGGCATTGGCACCTCGCCCCAGGACGCGCATTGCTTCAGGCCCCTGAGAGCAGAGGCTCTCGACCCTGGGGTCCAGAAACATGTCTGGTGGTGGCAGCCTGGGCAGCCACTCAGTCCGGACACTGGAGGTCGGGTTGGTTTCAGGGGGCATCTCTAAGATGCCCTCTGGAGTGTGTTTTACATTAAATCCCACACTGGCATCAGTGTGGGTTTAATGTGCTGAGAAGTTTGATACCAAACTTAGTTTCAGTGGGGCCATTATGGTGCTGTGGAGTTCGTAATGACAGACTCCCAGCACCATATACTCTTAATGGCAGCACTGCACTTACAATGCCCAAGAATGGACTTGGGCACTGTAGGGGCACAGGGCTCATGCCTCTGTGCCCTCACCACTGGCATAGTGCACCCAGCTAGAGGGGTGGCTGACCTAGGCCAGGGCAGTGGCTTGTAGACATGGCACACAGGGATGTGCCCCATGTCGACTCTTCACTTTTGTTCTGCACCAAGACACGCAGCCTGCAAAGGCAGTGTGTGTGTGTGTGTGTGTGTGTGTGTGTGTGTGTGTGTGTGTGTGTGTGTGTGTGTGTGTGTGTAAAGGTACAGGGTCCCTAAGGGTGGCACAACCAGTGCTGCAGCCCTTAGGGGCCTTCCTGGTCACAGTGCCTGGGTACCCATGGTACCATTTACCAGGGGCTGACCTGTGGCCAGGATGCCAATTGGGTGTAGGCATCAATGCAGTTTTAGGAAGGAACACAGGCCTGGGTACCTGGTTGGCAGGAAACCAGGGCACACTCAGTCAAAGCACATCAGCAATTCAGCAAAAAGTGGGGGCATACTGTGAGAAAGTGC